>JACCIY010000874.1:0-56321 GCA_025506505.1 Flaveria sonorensis | reverse complement strand
ATTCCAGCTGGTTTTCCAAGTATAACTAGCTATAGGATGTAGTATAAAACATCTAAGGTCCTTGTATTCTTTTTATGCTTCGTAACACTTATAATAGAACTTGCGAGCAATATATAGCATCCATGAAAACCATATTCGTCTGTTCTTGTTCTTGGTTCTGTCTCAGTTACTTGTGTTCTTAGTATCATCAATATAAACCCGGTTCCCCGTTTGATCTGTTAATGTGTTCTAAAACTCTCCTCATTTGAGACGTATTGTATCGACGATCCCGTAACTGATCCTGCAATTGGTATCAGAGCTTTTAGGCTCTGATGTAAGATCTTACCATCTTAAATCCTTCAGTTTCACAAAAAATTTAGCATCTCAAATGGCAGCTATCACACAGGTTGATATGGAAACCGGCTTTATGACAAGTCTCCACTGATCACTCCTGATGACTTTGATACTGTTGCCAAAGAATGAAAGGCTTTATCAAGTCTCAAGACTCCAGGATATAGGGATCTGTGTTTATGGACCTCATGTTACCATCCACCTCTTTACCATTGCTGGTGGTGGTATGTTGAGATTGTGGATACTTAAATGGATGTTGGAGTAACTGTTGAAATTATGGTAACTCCAACAATCAGCAGAGTTCAGCCCTTCATGTGGTTGAAAGGATTGCAGAGAACCACAGCATCATCTCATCTGCTACCCTGACAACTCATAAAAGGGTCCTTTCATCACCTTCCCGAAGACACCAAGAGAGAGCTACATCCAAGGAAGCCCATTCCAAGAGACAAGCTCTTCATAGCTTTGTGTCTACTAATGAAATCACATGCAACTTTCTCTTTACCCTTGAAGACCTGGACTGTCTCCATCTAGATGATCTGGAGTACATGGAAATAGTCCAGCAAATGGCTCTTCTCACACACAGGGACAGGGAGGAAATTTCCTAGCAATGCAACCAGTGGAAGTTTGGGCTGGACAAAAGCAAAGTGAAGCGTTATAATTGTAACCAAATAGGTCACTTTACAAGAGAATACACGGCACCAAAGACAAATGGTGGCCAAACACAAACCAGACTAAACTACACTGATGGAGCTCCCCAGAATAAGAAGCCCAAGTAGCAAACTGCAGTTGCTGTTGAATAAGGAGGCTTTAACTAGAGCTTCCAGGTTAAGGATGCATCTCAAAACCAAGCACTGATGGCAGATCATGAAGAAGCCAAGTATTGGAACATCTTTGTATGCCTGAATGTATTGCTAAAGTTAACAAATATTGGTCCTATAAATTAGAGATGAGATCTGATCTTGAGTCCTTAAACATTTAAAAGCTAAACATACCAACTACAGGACTCAGATAAAAGATCTTATCACTAAGTTAACAAATGCCAGGCTGAGCTTGGGATCAGCAAAGCTAGGGCAGAAAGCATGTTCTTGAAAAAGAGACCTTCAAGAACATGATATCTTTATCCTTGCATGCAAAAATT
Source organism: Flaveria sonorensis (assembly GCA_025506505.1). NCBI lineage: Eukaryota > Viridiplantae > Streptophyta > Magnoliopsida > Asterales > Asteraceae > Flaveria > Flaveria sonorensis. Next base: position 54,853 of record JACCIY010000874.1, on the reverse strand, counting down.
TGTTATTGGAATAAGCAGGGACTGAGATCTACTGAGATAGCTCCTCCATACACTCTATTGTCTGTAAGACCTCCAAGGTGTAGAACTTGTGAAGATGAGCTTCCCCTTATAGACCCCATATATGAAAAGGATGAAGAGGAGATAGTGAAGGATGATTCTGAAAAGAGTGAATAAGATCATCCTAAAAAGGGTCACTATTCTCACGAGGAGAGAAAAGAATCTGGGATGATCAAGCATAAGAAGAAGAACTTGATCAGGAAAGCAAAGAGAAAATCAAAGTAGGCTTAAGAAATCAAGGCCATTTTCAACTCTAAGCAGAAACAAGTATTCATCTTTGTAAGATTTGAAGTGGTGAAGGCTGAAGACTCAACTATGAACTCTAATACAGTAGTTCTAGTTCATGTCCAACTCATTCCAGCAAAGAGAAGAAGGCTGATTAGCTATGTATCACTGCTACACAGCCTGAACCATCCAGTTCCAAGAGAAAGCCTCATCCTAAGAAGCTTGCTGCATCATCTGTAAAGATGAAGATAGAGGTGGAAAGTGATCAAGTTCAGTCTTTCTCTCAAAAGAAAACTCTCAGAAGGAAGCAAATGGATTGCATCATGTGTGGTAGTACTTCTCATCTTGCTAAGGATTGCCTTTACAATACTAAAAGTACTATCACATGATCAAAGAGAACTTCTAAGAAGAAAAAAAAACTAGATTCAGAAGAAAAATCTTTTTCTTCGGAAGCTCCAAGGTGAAAAAGAAGACAAGTGAAAACTTGCTTTCAGAAGAAATTTGGTCTTGGAAGAAATGAATGCTTTCGAAGTACTAAAGCCTTCTGCAGTGAAAGCAAGATCTCCGAAGGTCTAGTCTCCAAAACTTCCAAAGTATAGAAGGTCAAGTCTAATCTTTCAAAGATGGTATGAAAGATGAAGAAAGACCAAGTGACAGAAAGTTCTCATCAATAACAACTAATGATCCTCAAAGCTTGAACATAGGATCAGTTACTGTTACATTGTCTTCAAATCACTTTGATAAACCCAAGACCAAGGCTTAGGTTTTCCAAATGGGATAGATAAAGCCCAACATCTTCAAGACTATAAGGAAGCCAACTGCTGGCTTCTCATGGGTAGAAACAACCATTGTCCTAAAAATGTTAGCGCTCATTGCTCAAGGTGACAACCTAGCAGCACTAGCTAGTGTTGAACCCACACCCTCTACTTCCCAACCATCAATATAGCCAAAAATAACCATCACCTACCAAAGAAAATCCAAACGAACCCCTGCACATGCTACTCAGTTTGTGCAGGCCCCTATATCATCACCCATACAGGAGGAAGGGGACACTAGAGCTCCCACTTCTCCTGAGGAGCAAACCACTCCCATCTCCCCAATGATCAGTGCTGAGGTTCCTCATGCTCAGCCTGATGAGCTCACAACCCCCACAGCCTTAAGCCTTCACTTAGAGTCTCAAAACTCTAGTAAACAACCTTCAGGGGATAGTTACCATCCCCAACCTCTTGATCTAAACCAATCAATCCTAAACCTTGAATTCTATGATGATGAAGACATGGGCTTCAGTGAGTATCATGAGTCTCTCTTCTCCACCCCTGCTCAAGGAGAGATGAGTACTCTTGTTTCTCCCATGTCTAGCCCACATCATCACCTATTACTGAGGTGGATCTCCCTGAACCTATTTAGAAGGTCCATATGGAAGAGGCTCTCACTTCAGCAAGTGATTACATTATTCAGACCTCAACCATGGCAACCCAGCCTCTTGACACTTCACTTGAAGTTGTCATGATGTAGGGGAAATCCAGTAGCCAAGAACAAAGTGCTGGTGATGAGGAAGAAGACCTGGTCCTATTCTCTCATCCCCCATGAATCTTCTTATGAAGATGAGGGGAGTCTAAAACTAAAGGTGCAAAAACTAACAAAAACATGCACCTATTTAGTCTTAAAGATAAGTCACTTGGAATCTAGGTGACTGCCTGTCTTATAAAGGAGGGTCAATGACCAGCAACTTGAGATCATCAATCTCAAAGGAAAGTTAGCTGAGAGACCACTTCGAAGAACTCAACTAGGTCCACAAGAACCTGTGGATGTGACAGACCCAACCCCAAGCTCATCTATGCAAGAAGGTGATGCTACCAAAAAAGGAGGAGAAAGTCAAAACAATCATAGAACCTGGGAGTTCTTCACAGAGTATGGACTTTGAGGATTCACCACCCTCACTTGCAATGGTCCATACTTAGAAACCTCCTCAAGCCTACATGAATATGGACTTACTTGCCCAAGTCTACATGGATGTGAACTCACTTATACAAAGTTTGAGGAAGGTATTCCGAGAGCTATGCCTACCCCATCTCCTCACTCTAAGAATCCAATCATGGAATGGAGGTATGACACTGATAGAAGAGCTCTAGTCATCTCTAGATCTTAGGGTCAACAGGAAATTTTCAACTTTTCAACCTAAGCTTCTATGAGAGCATCCATCTGATTGATCTTCCACTTGTCAATCCAAGTCAAAACGACAAGCTGTAAGATTAGCAGATAGGATTCAAGAAAGGGTGTTTGAAGAATACAAGATGATGTCAAGACTATATAGACAGAGGCTAGCAGGGAAGACCTTTGGTCAACTGGATGTTGAGGTGGATCCTAAGATTAGCTTCAAAGGGGAAGCCTTGACTGAAGGCCCAGAAGTTGAACCTGTGAACCTTAAGACAGGAGCTTCTTCAGGACCCATTACCCTCAGTAAGACACCAGCTGGTGAAGGTGCTTCACAACCTCTCTCTGGCCAGAGCTTGACTTTTGAATCAAGCAATGAAAGCTAAAGCTCTCTCCACTCTGAGTCACCTAGGCCTGTGTGTGACAAAAGGAAAAAAAAACTGATTTCTGAGGAGATTAAGGAGGAGGAAAGAGAGAGGAAGAGGAAGCTAAGCGGAGAAAGTTCAAGAGAGTCTCCAGGCTTCATAGAAACTGCCATCAGGGCAGCCTCCAAGCCAAATACTTAGAATGATGAGTTGAGGGCAGCCAGGATAAACTACTTGGGGACCAGAAACTACAATGTGGATGAACTACTCACACTCCCCTTAGAAGCTGCAAAGTCAAAAGCCATTATCTAAAAGAGCCAAAAGAAGTCTGCTGACAGATAAAGGATGATGAGCTTCTTGAAGCTGTATGGATTCTCTGGAATGAGGCTTGGTCTAATGTCTTTATCCACTATGGATGAGCACATTAGAATTATTATGCAAAAGATTAAAAAGGGAGAGCTTGTTGACTTGCATTCTCCACCAAGTCCAGCTCAACCTGAGGTTGTCAAGGTTGAACCCCCTGAGACAACACAACCTAGACCTAGGGCTGAATCTCAGCTAACTTCATCTTCTGATCCACAGCAGGGTCCTCTTCACTCTTCTTCTGAACCTGTGAGAGAAGAGAACCTAACTGAGAGAGACACAGTAGAGTAACCTGGTACTGAAGACCAGTCCTCTCAGTTAAAGACTTCAAAGAAGAGGCTACTCAACCAACTCCAACTCAAAAAGGAGCCTCTTGCAAATGGAAGACCCATCTTGTCCTGAACCTTTGCTGCTAATCTAGATAGGTGGTATGTCATCAGAGGTCAAGGAGGTCAAGATGCCTATTTCTGGCAAGACATACTTGATCTTCCTCTGCATGATCTCCATGACATGAGAAGACATTATAAGAGTATGAAGGATTCTGATTAGATGATGAAGAAAAGTATGATCTTGATCCTAATGAGGAGTGTCAACATCTAAATAACTTATCTGTTTTGGTAGCATCTGCCTAGGGGGAGTTTGTTGGATCATATGAGGCTGATGCAAACAAAACAACACTTAGAAGTACAATTGAAGAAGACTTCCGAAGACAAAGCTGCTCTTCCGAAGACAAATTGAAGATCTTTCGAAGCTTAAGTATGAAGAACTTCCGAAGGAGAACTAAGTCTTCCGAGACTAAGTAGTTTCCTTCCGAAGTATATGAAGAACTTCCAAAGGTAGAACCAAGTCTTCAGAGACCAAGTAGTTCTCCTTCCAAAGCATTCACACTTAGAAGATCCAAGACAAAGTCTTCCAAAGAATGAAGTCATGAAGACTTGCAGAAGACTCGAAAGAAGTTGATTCTTCCGAAGTATAAATAGGCCTCGGAAGAATATATTCTTCAGAAGCTATTTTGCCTTCGGAAGAATCAACTATGAACCAGTGGACATAAGTATGGGTTGTCTGACATCCGCTGCCAACTCTGATACACTGCATGGCGCTTTCCCACGCCCATGCAGTTGACCATACTTTAATCCACTGTTCACCTTTATCAATTAGTACAGTTACCATACTTAGTTGGTGACATTAGGTAAGTCATGGACTTGTCATGACTACCTAATCTAGGATAATATTTTATCTTAGATACTTACTTCTAGCAATGTAGTATTGTCTAGTGGTAAATTCCAGCTGGTTTTCCAAGTATAACCGGCTATAGGATGTAGTATAAAGCATCTCAGGTTCTTGTATTTCTTTTATGCTTCGTAACACTTGTAATAGAAATTGAGAGCAATATACAGCATCCTTGAAAACCATATTCGGCTGTTTTTGTTCTTGGTTCTGTCTCAGTTACTTGTGTTCTTAGTATCATCAACATAAATCCGGTTCCTCATTTGATCTGTTAAAGTGTTCTAAAACTCTTCTCATTATGAGACTAATTGTATCGACGATCCCTTTAACCAATACTGCAGGGCCAATATATACAAAGCTTTGGTAATTGGAATTGTTTCCGGTACTAAATTGATTTTGAATTCAACTTCATGATCTAACAATATTCCTGGCATCTGTTAGAAAATGCATCAACAAAGTTTGCCACAACGAGAATGTAGATAAAACCCTTATTTAGACAATTCTTTGTCTCAGTGCAGATAATTTCAATCTATTTACCTATTCATCGGCACAGATGATTATTTTTTCACCCGTCTGTGTACGAAGTTCTATTGCTTGTTCGTCACAATACATAAGATAACATCAAAACGTGCTAATGACATTAGGAATAATTGCATAGGTTTGATACGTTAATATAACAATCTTTCAAGACCTCAAAGATTTTGATTAAAGATAGTTTCTACTTCGAGGATCACATCTAACTTAGTTAAAGGTATGTTAAATAAATTACTAAATTTGTAATTTATGAAACTACGATTTACATATATATTAAATAATATTCTAGCATATATATTATTGATAGGAAATGTATTGTCACAATGTCCACACTTTTACAGCCTCACTAGTATTCAGAACGAACGCTTGTGTATTCTTTTTCTAACATCTCACTTAGTGCCACCATCACCAACCAGTTTTAACTTTGAACACTCGGTCTTAAACTACCTTTACATAGTTAAAACACGTTAACAATCCTGATTATGGCAATGAAGGTTGAAAATTTTCTTAAATCATAGTTAAAACACGTTACCAATTATTGGTTGAATGACCCAAGATTGTAAAAACTACACACTGTTAAATTCTTTAATCATCATTTGCCCTGGTGCCTTCGTTTACAAATCCTGCATTCTGGTAATGAAGGTTGAAAATTTTCTTCTCTATCCCCTTCCTAAACTCTTTCACCACGTATTTAGATAAACGAGTTTAAGGAATTATGTTGACGTTAGGGTTCACGTTCTAACACGAATAAACATATGTGTAGTGCTAAAGATCGAGATATTCAACTTGTCAACCCGATTAACACCATAAAGCATGAAATTAGAAATTTGATTGATATTATTTAGGGTTCTAATACTAAGACGCCCACCCTTATAAATCAACATCTATCTGTATGCAACATATAACCCCCACACTTTAAATCATGTCAATGTAGGTGTCACTTCCTGTTGAAAGCAACACCACATATAATTTATACATGAAGTATAACATTATACGTCACATATAAGTGCTATACATGTAGTATAATGATATCAGTCCTATACAAGACGTATAGAAGGTGAGACGTTAATATCAAATACAATGATCTCTAAATTTCATACTTCTTTTATTTATAGGGCCTATAAAGGCCTAGAGGGGGTGCAAACAATTCTTTGAAAAGAAGAAAAAGAGTAGGGGTGAGAAGATGGAGGGAAACGGAAAATATATCGCGCGCAGGTGATGCGAAAACAGCGGCTTCTATACCATCACCATATCCAATTTTCATTTGGTAACTCACAACATCAACCTTCATCGGCGTATTTATCACCGCCACCGTCACCACCGCCACCGCCACCGCCGGCGGCTCACCTTCTCTCTCCTACAATCTCCATCACTTCCAAAACCCTAGATTTTCTGCATCGGAAGATCTGCTTCTGTTGTTGAAAGAGGTAAGCTATTCAGCTCAATTTGGCCGACATTTTTGTCTGTACTATGAATGTGTATGCGTATGATGCTGTTGTATTGCTCTATGTACTGACCTGTAATTGCTCGTTATGAATGATTGAATGTTGATTTTTGGGGACTTGAAATGGATCTGCACGCATTTTTCGTTGGCTATTTTTGTGATTGAAAGCGCTTTGAGCTTGTTTTGAGTTTAATCTTGAATTTAGCTGTGATAGTTTTTTTTTGGGAGTTTGATTGTCATTTGTATTGATTTAGGCTACCACAATTTTGGCAATTCTGTTTTAGCATGGTTATATTCATACACATTCAGTGGCTAGAGTATTTTCTCTCCTACTGTTGAAATTCCAATAATAGTTATACGTTAGGATCTAGAAATACACATAATGGTAATCACAAAAACAATGTACAATAGTAATTATAGTTTAGGATCAAGAAATACACGTAACGTTAATTATATGAATAATGTCTTGATTTAACTCATGCTAAAAGGGTAAACAACTTCACAAATCTCGATTTTCTTTCTTTTGGGTTGGAGTGTGATAAGGTGTTTTCGTCTAAAGTTATACTGTCACTTGAATGCCAGCTGCTACATATGTAACTCAAAACTTTTTTATTGTCAAATGAAACTTGAACTCACTATATGGTTTTCACTTAGCCTGCAGTCTGCACTCAGCTATGATTCCATGAATATTGTCATCTTCGTAGCATATCCTATACTTCGAATGTCTCTAGTGCCCAAACACATACACAAACAACAAATACATAAGGTACTAATGCGCTTTTTTTTTCTTCTTTTATTGTTGTAGGTTGCAGAGGTTGCAGAGTATCCTGCAACATTATTGTTGCTTTCAAGTTTGAATTCAAAATTTAAGTAATACAACTTTCGGCTTTTGAACATCGATTTGTGACCATGACCATGCATGATAAAAGCTTAGCCACCGGGGAAACTGCGTCAGATTTGAATTCCATGTGTGCTTGTGATGAAAAAGCTGTTAACAATCATGAAAATTCAGAGAATTTACCTGATGGTCCATCAGGAGGTTCAAGTCTTGACCAACTAAAAGCAACTCAAGAAAATGAAACTAAGGAATTAAGTCAAACACCAGATCAACGTAAGAGTGGGCGATCCAGAAGAAAAGAAATCATGATTACTACGAGTCCTAGGGTCTTACGGTCAAGATCTCAAGAAAACCCAAAAATCAAATTTATGAATCTGTTGATGCTCCTTCACTAGAAGCAGATACCAAAGAAAAGAAGAGAAGGAAGATGAAGAAAAGTATGAAAGAAGATCATGATAATGAATTTCTAAAAATAAGAAGACATTTAAGATATTTATTAAATCGAATGAAATATGAACAAAGCTTCATTGATGCTTACGCTGGCGAGGGTGGAAGGGGCAGAGGTTCGTTCTTTTAAATCAAAAGATTTCCTTTTGTCATTATTGTTATCAGGGTTTTATCAGTCTTCAATTATATGATCAGGATTATTATACCTTTCTTGTGAGTCCTGCTTTGCTCATTTGCAATTTGCTTATTGGTCTATATTACGTTTCGACATGCAGCTTAGAAAAAATAAGACCAGAGAAGGAGCTTGAACGTGCTAAATCAGTTATTAATCGTTACAAAGTGAAAATAAGAGATTTATTCAAACGGATTGACACATCGTGTGAGGAAGGAAGGATTCCAGAATCGTTGTATGATTCTGAAGGGCAAATCGACAGTGAGGATGTATGACATTTTTTTCTTCACATCTTTGTTTTCTTATTCTTACTTTGATATTAATGCCATTTTTTTGGCAGATATTCTGTGCAAAATGCGGACAGACAGAAGTCAAGCTTGACAATGATATTATTCTTTGTGATGGTGCCTGTGAACGTGGATTCCATCAGTTTTGTTTGGATCCACCTCTATTGAAAGAACAAGGTGGCATCTCAATCTTGACCCGTTAGCTTAGAAACAGGTTGATTTAGTTCTTTGTCTAATGGGTCAAATGAGTTAATGTTATTGTTTTCTTAATATGTAGTTCCTCCTGGTGATGAAGGGTGGCTTTGCCCTGCTTGTGATTGTAAGGCTGACTGTATTAATCTACTTAATGATTATCTTGACCCTAAACTTTCTATAGAAGATAGCTGGGAGGTCGGTTAGTTAATTTAAGTATTTGCCATCTGGGCCCGCTATAATATTGTTTTGAAATCTCACATTACATAATTCCTGAGTGCAGAAGGTTTTCCCTGAAACTGCAACCTCTGGGAATAAGTTGGATGATAATTTAGGACTTCCGTCTGATGATTCGGAAGATGATGATTATGATCCTGATGGTCCACAGATAGAAAAAGATGAGGTAGATGAAGAGGTAGACGTAGAGGAGGATTCTAGCTCCAATGAGTCTGATTTTTCTTCCGCATCTGAGGATTTGGGGGCTGTAACAAATAATGAACAATTTTTAGGACTTCCTTCTGAGGATTCAGAGGATGATGATTTCAATCCTGATAGAGTAGACTCGGATGAGGAGGCTAAGATAAAAGTTCTAGTTCAGATTTTACATCTGATTCTGATGATCTTGCTGACATAAAGAATGAAGTGACATCAGCTGAAGTTCAAGGGCTTGACATGTCTGGAGATAAAGAAGAATTACCAGAATCAAATGTGGAAAATGATGATTTTGGCCCTATAACTGCCAGGAGAAATCTTGAGAGACTGGACTACAAAAAGCTGCATGATGTGAGTCTATCACCTCTTGAATGGGCCAAGTCGTGTTGTATTTGATCTCAAATGGGTCAAATTTAAGGAATTTAGCTCAAACAGGTTGAAAGTGGCCTAAAGTCTTTTTTAATGCATGCAACCTTTTTAAACATATTGTTTAAAGGTTTAGATTGTATTCAACTAAAACCGTCATTATTTTTAACTTTTTTTAGAGAGACAGAAAATTATTGGTGGGTCAATTTAATCTGTATTTGAAATAACCCATTTCAGCCGGACCCTTTAACCTGAATTGCCCGAGGCACCAATGCTCTAAGAGTTCCAATATGTTTGCCAAATGTCCTACAAAACATAAATTTTATTACTGAATATGGGTTAAAAATATGTCCATTAAATACAAGGGTTAGTCTGAAGTAATTTTTTTTAAATTTTTTACTTAGTCTTGTTCTGATGCTTTGTACAGGAGGCGTATGGAAATGAATCTTCATCAAGTGATGAAGATTTTGATGATTCTGAAGTGCCAAATAGACTGAAAAAGACTGAAGGAACAAAGTACAGTAAAGTTGGTAAAAAACAGAATCAAAGTGAGTTTACTACACCCATGAGAAAAACCAGTAAGAAGTTAGATGTTGAGGGCACAAGTGATGGAAGTGGTAATAAATCATCAAAAAGAAGAATTGGGGAAGCTGCTGCTAAGGTATGATTGTTCATAATTCTTGCATTCAATTATAAAATAAAATTTTCTTTTTGGTAATATTTCTTGTGTAGAGGCTCTCTGAAGCTTTTGAGGAAAACCATTATCCCGACCGGGCTGTCAGGGAGAATTTGGTCAAGGAACTGAATCTAACTCACAGTCAGGTCAACATCACTAATATTTTCTAATATTTTACCCAACGTACACTATTATTGTGTTTTTATGCATATTGTTATTATTCGACAGATCAGCAAATGGTTTGGAAATGCCCGTTGGACCTTTAATCATCCTGAAGGGCGTAAGAAAACAGTTAAATCACCCCCTAAACCTGCAGAAAATTTAACTACACAAGCAAACGAGGCAAGCTCTGCAACTCCAAACTCTAGAAAGAGAAAAACAAATGCAGATCATCAAACGGATTTATCAAACCAAGCTACTCATAGTCATGGCCGAGTTCAAGCTAAAAGATAGTGACGCTCGTCCTGTATTGCAATTATTTGCAAATACCTTTCATCTCAACCCTTGACCTTTGATCAAGAATTTGATGACAAGACTGACCAAAAGGACAAAGTTGATGGATCTTGAAAGGTGAGTTGGATAAAGGATCTTTTAACTTCAAATAAATCACCTGACAAGAATCAAGCACTTTTATAAGTTGGTGAAAACTTGTCATACAATCGAGTGGATGTTGGGTCTAATTTTATTGTTCTATTTAGGTAGTGTTGTACTGATTTTAGCTGCTTTTCACAACCCAAGTTTTCCTTAAAGAAAAAAAAACATGTATGTGTTATCACAAATAGACATTTTTTATAATGTGTATGCAGACTAATTTGTTCAGTTAACGACAATTTGTATGACTATTTATGAGGGTGGATGCTAGCTCGTCTCAAGATTGTGGTTAATTTTATGATCAGATTCCGCTTGTTGGTTAAGTTTATGATCAGCTTCCACTTGGTGGTTAATTTATAATCAGATTCTACTTGCTTGTGTCTAAACTGTGGCTTCTTGTAATGTTCTTCTGTGACCAAAGCAAGGGTGGCGCATGGAGTTCCGACTCTTGGTGTAGATTTGTGTCGCATGGATATAGGTTTTTAGATTAAATTTGTGCACATGGCATTTTGATTATTATTATACAACTTCTCAACCACAGAAAAGGTGTGTTAATAAGTGACATGTTGATAATTATTTACGATTTCCTTAGAAGTATCATGTCTGTTAATTAAACAAGTCAAAACTAAGCTTCTTACATTGAGCCCTTGTATGATATGGCTATCATACAGGACAGTAATATACTAATATATATTATGCTCTGTACAGTTCTATAAAAATAGTTAAATAATACAGTTTTTAATTTAATAATAACAAACAAGCTGTTTATGATTAGATATAAAGCATGATCAAAGTTGAAGGAGTCAAACTCGAGTGTGGTGTTCAGCTCAACTCGTTACACTTAGGCAAAATACCCTTGCAATAAATTAAGATGGTATACAGTTGTTTAATGATTCTGGTAAGAAGCAAGTTTTGTTAAAATGCAAAGTAATAGTAACTTTCAGTCTGTAATCAGAATGTAATAAATGAAGGTGGAAAAAACGAGAGAACAAAGCACTAAATCTTGATTCCAGAACACAGAGCTCCATTGGATGAACCCACCTGCCCACTATTTGCAAATTTTTCATAAAACAATTAGTCATCAAGTACCTGCATCACACTAATTTCAAAACTCTAGTACATGGACTTCTGGTGTTTCTCACATAAATGTTAATAACTCTACAAAAAGAAAGAAATAAGAAACCATAAGTTCTAAGCATCATATGAAGTTATAGCAGAAATTGGATAAATCTAGTTGTCGGGATGCATAATTGATAATCCGACCCTATTAACAACTTCATCATAGTTGAAAAACATATAGAACACAGAGCTGGGACGCTTTTACAATTGGCATGAACTTAGGTATGTTCATGGTCCGGTTTGACAAATATTTTGGGCCGTATAACCATAGTTTTGGAGAAATGCAAACCAATTAAAACGAGTTGGGTGAGTCAACCAAACTGGTCGGTTTTAACAGTCTAACTTTTGGAATTTGATGGTTTAGACCGAGCTTATTTCAAAATTATTAAGTTGTACTAAAACTTTTAAAAACACCATTCATGTTTATAATCCATATACATAACCACATCTTCTAGAATTGAAAAAATATACAGAAAATAAAAGTAAATTAGCCAGTTCAGTTAAGCGGGTGGTTCCAAGTTCCAAACCGAACTAAAGCGTTAAACCAACAAACTCAGACAGTTTGAATCTCAAACTAGCCGACTTGCTTCAGTTTAGACGGTTTCAACAGGTTATGAACATCCCTACAAGAACCAACTACCTCTTCTTCCCCCAAATCCAAATCTAAGTGACACAATCCACATAAGTATCTCAATCCAGAAACATCTAGATCATAATTCCATGATTGGTCATGACAAATTGCCAAGTAGACATCAAAACACATTTTAAAAAGTAAAGAAAAGAACAAACAAAGCTTTACCTCATCTGAAAAGCTATAAGTACAAGACTGAAAATTCCAATTAGAGGTGTTCATAAACAATTGAACAGATCAAACCACCCAAACACGAAGCAAATTGGCTGGTTTTACATTTATACGGTTTGGTTCACAGATTATGGTTTGAATACCCTATTTCAACAGTTAAATTCAAGGCTTAGAACTTGGAAACGACTGTGAAAAAACAAACCACCTGTTTACCTTTATAAATATATTTTTTTTCATTTTTTTCATATGCAGTTATGCATATGGGTAATATTCATGAACCATCCTTATCATTTTTAAGAAGTTAATGTAAACTAGCAGTTTTTAAAAGAAAAACAATTCAAAACACAAAACCAAACATACTTTTTACCTTTATACTGTTCTTTTCTTCATTTTAAAATATGCAGTTATGCATATGGTTATATTAATGAACCATCTTTATTTTTTTAAAACTTATTACAAACTAAATAGTTAATTAAGTATTATTTTTGTTTGTAAGTATTTAATAGAATATCAAGGGTCTAACAATAGACTTCTTCATACACTCTATAGTTTTTTTCTCATCAATGAAATGGAAAGTTCATCGTCAATTATGTATTCATCTGTTTTATGTTTTTCTTTTCTCGCAAGAATGGACAAAATATTCTAAATGCACTAAACCCTTGAATGTTGGAAGACTTTGCAATCCAGAATAATGCTAGAGACGCATTCCTCCTAACTACTTACCACATTAGTGTTCCTATAGTTAATTTCCCCGTCAGTTTCCACCCTGAGGACGTACCTTGGTTGCACTTCTTATAATAACAAAAAGAAGAGAAAAAGGCCGAATGTATTCATATATCAACCTCTAAAACCATGGGTGTCTAGAATACATACAGTCATATTCTCTTCGTTTTGTTACCATAATAACTGCAACCAAGAGACATCTCTTAAAGTGAAAAGTGACCAAGAAATCAACTACGTTTAAATTATGATCCGTAAAACGTTTTTCAAGCTCGAGTTTTACTCTTTCTTAATTTGTTTGTTATCTAACAATTTTATCTATAAACTTATAATCTTCATTATAACAAGTTTTACATACCACATACTATATATTACCTAGTTTAAACGCAACTCAATCCAAACTTTTAACAAGTCGATCTCTCATACCTCACAAGCAGCTTGATATATCCTTTTACACCTTGTACCAATAACATGTACGTAGATATGCTGAAAGTTTTATAAACTAATATGCCAAGATGGCAAGAAATACTATAAGATATATTAACAATGTTATAATATAATGCATCTATATATAGTTTATTTATTAAACAACCATGATTTCAATTTACATTTTAGTATGCACCAAGAATCAATGGCAAATCAACCTCATCACACCACTCCACACACCTAGTTTCATAATATGAACTCTTCACCTCATTAGGGAAGTAACTTACCCAAATTTGACCCCCAATCCTCCATTTCAACACGCTCCCTTCCATCTCCTTATTCAATCTCCATTTCACCCCTTCTAACCCTTCGGCAAATACCCAATTTCCGGATTTGGTAAATGACCTATTTGCCCCTGTGTATCGCTTCTGAAAGCTCTGTCCTACTTGATCCCGACCCACACGACCAATGGCCCCATAGTCATCACCAACTTGTGGTTGCCACATTGATATCTCCACACCAGTCATTTTGTCACATAACGTCGTGTCAAATATCGCCACATGTCCATCCGAGTCTTGGTCCCACCTCCATGCCCTCGCCTTTGTCCTTGTAGTCGTCCTAGTCATTGCCTTCATCTTCGGAACTTTTGTTTTCCCAAAATTACCCTTCAATATCTTTTGTGTCTCCATCTCTTTCTCAACATTATCCGTGGATCGACCCAAGGTCAAACTAGTCACATAACTTGCCCCGGCTTCTGGCCCGACCCAAACCCGAACCCGACTTGGAAAATGTCTCTCATGCATGTAAACATTGTTCTCTTCATTCTTACTAAACCCTAGCTTTGCCACGTGGACACGTATATTGTCCACGCGTGCCATAACCAAAATAAAGTTTTCTTTAACCTCAACTGAATATTCCAACTGTATCACAACCTCAATCTGTTGATGGGCCAGTGCGTATTTTAGCACAGACTCCTTAGTTTCAAACACCGGACACCGGTCGTTAATACCGTTTGCGCAACAGCGCGTCATCGCCATCAGCGGCGCGTACCCTTTCAACACCCATAGCCCGTGCGTCTCCGCCGCGTAGGAGAGCCCGAGGTTCGTATACGACGGCGTTAGCAGCTGTAAACCTACACCCACCTCTCTTAACAACAAGCATTTTGTTAACATGTACCCAAACGTGCGCATGATTGCAAGCTCCACGTCAACACCCGCGGACACAAAAAAGGCCCGCAACACCGGCGCGTGAGCTGATGCAAACGCGTCGAGGTTTGGGGCCAGCATGGAGTTAAAGTAAGTGGACCCCACTTCTGACGGCGCGTCACATGCACACAGCCAGAACAACCTGGCTAAAAACACCATATTAAAAAAGGCTGAGAAGGATTCTGGGGAGTGAGAGTCAAGTGTCCACGACACTGAGTCGGGTTTAATCTTCTGTAGCTGGGACCGCGGGCACGTGGCAGCAATGCTATCGTGCGCTGTAGGCGCCCGGGTGATAATTTCTTGAATAAGTTGGAGTACAAGTGGTAAAAATGGTTTATCTGAGTTAACCTGACACGTGTCAGACACCCAGAGGGCCTTTTCATCGTATGAGACGTAGAAGGTGATCGCTAAAAGATCGTTATTGGAGGTGAGTTTTCTTCTTGCTCTGAGTTGAAGCGACTCGGTTGAACTCGCCAATGGGAAGGTGAGTTCCGAGTTGGAATCGGTCGACCACTCGTCGGAATATGGTAGCTCCGATATCCATGACCACAAGTCCATATTATTAATATTATTCATGCAAAGTTGAAGTGTGGGTGATGAGGTTTTTATAGGGTGAATGAGTGACTGAAGATCAAATAACTTGGAGGTGGTTATGGCCAGATGAAATTGGTGAATTTGAGTCACTTGTTTTGTGTTTGGTTTCATGTGCAATAAATGACTGCGATGTTGATTAATTATTTCGAAGGATTTAATATGGTCACATATGATCATGATATCATTCTTGTATGTATGCACAACATTAACAACAACCTCATACATGAGCAAACAAAAGGTTAGTCACATAAATTAGTTAGGTGGTCACAGGTCAGTAGTGTTGTCGATTAGGAATTATAAAATTTTGTAGTTTAATAAATGTTTAAGAGGAAAACAAAATATTTAATTTATTTTGAGTTTAAGTTTAAAAGGATGAATGTAAGACAGAAAAACAAAATAGAAAATTATGAACGCATATGTGTAAAATATTATCTTAGAGAAGTTCTGTGAAATGTAAAATATTACCTTTATTTTAATGCTATCCGAAGATGTAGTATAGGTGTTAAATATATACAAGTCTTACAATATACATGTTAGAATAGAGATGTAAGATGGATTTAAAGTATATTATGAGTCATTTAAAAACATAGAAATCATTATCTTATATAATATTAATAAAAGAACTTGAATTAATAGTGTTAAGTACAACTATTTGTGTTATGTGTATAACTTGCTATTGCATGGTTACTACTTGTTATGTCTATGGTACAACAAAGTTATATAATATATATGTCAATTTGATCCGATGAGGATGTGGGTTTTTGGGTTTCTCGGCTGGTGCTTCAGAGAGAGAGAGGGAGTTCGGGTTTTGAGATACCGACGATGATGGTTTTTAGCTTCCGGTTTTGTCTACCGCCAGTGGCCTCCTCTCTCTCAACAAATGGTCGTCGATGTACAACTATTTATGCTATGGGTCAACTTACCATTGCATGCTTACTACCTGTTGTGCCTATTCTACAACAACCTGATGCAATATACATGGTCGTTTGATCTGATGATGACGTGGGTTTCTTTGGTTTCCTTATCTGTGCTTTAGAGAGAGAGGGAGTTGTTGTGAGTTACAGGCGGCGATATATCTATTTGCATTTTTTCTTTACCAGGGTTGCAATGATACGTCAACAATGGTGTCAGTTGCTTTGGCGTGGTTGTCGTATTAGGTAAGCTACTGCATTGGGACGCCTGTTCGGAACCCAATCAATTTGACGCGCAACGCGCGTCGTCAGTGAAAACGCCTAGTTGTGTTAAATAATTATATCAAACTAGTTTTTAAATAACTTAAGTTTTATGGAAATTACTTTGATTTTTCATTATTGACCCATAGTTACTATTTTTAAAAGTTAAAACCACTTATATATATGTATTAGTGATATGATTATAAAATTTTAAAAGTCATATGATCTAACACCTAGAGATATGAAATATTGGTGCCTTTCCTACAAGGTCTAACTGATACCTGAAGACATAAAATAGTGCCCTTCCTACGAAATCAAAGTTTAAAATCCTATATTGATTGATATTATAAAATTAGAAGTAAATTGTATTGTTGTTAAAAAATTATAATCTTGTCAATACCGTCAAAATGATCTAACAAAAAATGTTTTTTTTTTTCTATTCTTATACTATTTATTAAAATTTTCTATAGAAATAAATGTTAATTTTCGTGATTTTCTTATAGCATATGTATTGTGGTTTTGGAAGTCACGAAAGTATTAAATAGATGGGAAGTGAAGTATATGCATGTAGGGACGTGGAATCCTGAGGTATGGATAGAGTTGGAAGGTACACAACCTCACACGTATTAGATACAAGTATAAAATGAGTGGTTCATGTAACTCTATCGAGATATATTTGAAAAATCAAAGTTATTTTTTTTCTTCCCAATTAAGTGTGTCAAATATCTCGCTTTGTCTGGATATATAGTTTCTAAACTTGGTTATAATATATTAATGTTAGAAAATATCATTGTTTCTAAAAAGGATAGAAGAAAGTATATGTTTGGAAATATTTGAATCTTGCTTTAGAAAGTGGAGCTGCATCAGAAAGTAGAGGTTTGGAGGGATTTAAAAAGGCGTTGATGGTGACAATCATGTTGTGAATGCATTTTTTTTTTGCTTAGTGGGAACTTTGTTGTTTTATATTAATTTGAGTACATTAAATAGTTTCTTAGGCGAAATAACGGTTATACTCTTTTATTTAAGAATATGATAGATTTAACTGGAGTAGTATTAGAGACTAAATGAAAGAAATGAAAACCACATATGATGTCATTAAAAATAAAAGAAACAATTTACGAATTAGACAATGATCCTTGATAAATCACATGGATAATTTAAGGGAGCGTTTGATTCGTATAATGGGTTTTTGTAAATGAATTAAAATTTTATTGGACTCCTCTAAAACTATTTAACGTGTTTGATTGGTAGTTTTTTTAGGAATTAGAATGTTTAAAAAATAAAATACAAACACACCCACCCTTCCTTAGGCTCAATTCCACTAAATCCAATCCTTTCTTTTTGGTCTTCATGAATTTGCTTTTCATAAGAAAAGAAAAATCCCTATGCTATTTCAAAGAAAAAACAACGAATTAGAATAAAAACATCGAATAATCAACAACACGAACAACATCGATCAATTAAAGAACCGCAACAACAATCAAAGTTTCAATCTTCGATCAGAGAACCACAACAACAATCTATTTAATTGGTCTTCAACAATATCAAAGAATCAACAACAATGGGTTTTGACTTTAGGGAAATAACAACTGGAAAAGATTCGATGGTCTCTAAGAACAATTTTGGGTTTCAGCATCTAATTAACTTAATTTCTAGGTTTCAATATTCGACGACCTTAGTAAAGAACAATTCTGGATTCTAGTTTCTCATGAAGAACAATTTTGGTTCTCACACCAAGTTTTTATCAAGATATGTTGAAATGTGGTGAATAACGATTTGATTCTTGACTTTGATGAAGAACATTTTATCCAGTTTTTTTTTCTTTTGTTGAAACAACATTAAATCCGTGAAATTGATTTTAATTTTCATCAAAATCCCATGAATGGTGGAAAGAATGAGGGTGTTTGCATCTATTTATGTATTCAAAAATATAACAAAGACATGAGTATAAATGTGCTATTTTACAAGTATAGTATAATAGTACCGAAACAATCATAATAGTAAAAGAAAATTTTATAAATGGTAAGGCAACAAAATCTCTATAGTAATAAATAAAAATAAAATCTCTATAGTAATAAATAAAAATTAAATCGGACACTTGTTACCATTCTAAGCTAACTAATAACTGGTTTTCGCGCTTCTCTATCTTCTTAATTATGAATGCTATAATAGCTATTCATTAATTAATAACTATCCATAATTAAAATTTCAGATATGTTAACTTCACATTTTCAAATGTATAATACATGGGTTATTCAATCCGTTTAATACACAATATTTAAGATATACAATTTTATATTATTAACAATGTAACAGTAAATTTATTTATCCCGTGTATTACACAGGACTGTAACCTAGTTTTTAATATATGGTAAATCAAAATAGTTTTCGCGTAATTAAACATAATAGTTTTTCACACTTTTTATAATGCAATTTTATATATAAATACTATAGTCAATTAAATATAAAATTACTCCAATTTGTGGTGTAATGTTTTCATAAAAGTAATAGTGAATGAAAATGTTATCGATATCTTGAAAAGTAGGAAATTTATAAAAAAATCAACAATTGTGAATATCTACATTTGATTTTCTTAATCAAGAGTCCAAAATGCCTCTTAGTCAAATGAATTTTCTATCTGATCCGACATACAAAAGAGGGATTCTTTAAAAACCACTTTATATTTGAAAATCATAAAATTAAAAAAAAAACATTAAAGTTGATAAATATATAATTATAAGTATATAACTTGCTAAAATATATATGTAATATGCTAAAATGAGAAGTTTTTAAATACAACAAGGACTATTAGACAAAACAAAAAATATAATCTCGTACCTTCCTATAATTTACGTTTCTTTCTTCCCTCTTTTCATTTGCAATTTTAAACTTTTTTTTTAATTCAATAGTTATATATATGTAACTTGATAAGTTAAAATTTAGGAAAAAAAGGTAGTTGTTATAGTGTTACGTATATGTATATGTATGGAAGTTGTGACTTGACTAAGATAGAAAGGAGAGGGAGACGACTATGGGAAGATGATGACATTAATGGTTTTCATGGAGGAGAGAAAATAAAGGATGTGTACCGGTTGTTTAGGGTAGTGGTGATGTTGGTGGCTCTGCAAACTTGGTTGTGGTGCCCAGTGGAAGGAGAGATTGAGAGTTAAGATTAATATTTAAGAGGTTGTTTGGTACGGTGTAATTAAATGGACGAAAAAATGAAATTAATACGTGCAAACTCATGATTCCATGCACGTCTTTAACTGCACGTTCTATGTTCGTACATTTCTTTAGTTGTTTATGTTGATTAATATTAATTAATTACCTTAGTGGGTAGTTTAATTCAGTTAGTAGTTTACGGGTTAATGTTAGTGGTTCAATATAAGGCTATATATAGCCATTAGTATCTGGACGCATACGGATTTGATTATAACCGGATTTAAGATTCAATTTTGCAAAACACTGAGAACCATGTAGTTCATCAATTAACTCGTCCACGACTGGAATCAGGTACTTATGTGGGACGGTAGCCGCATTGAGTGCCCTGTAATTGACACACATCCACCATGAATGATCTTTCTTTCGAGCCAAAATCACTAGACTCGAAAAATCGCTCTTACTTGGCCGGATCATACCCGTTGCTAACAGTTCCGACACCTGTCGTTCAGTCTTCTCCTTTTGAACATGGGGATACTGATATGGTCTAACACATATAGGATTAGAAGAGGACCAAGTAATACCATGGTCATGAGAGCGAATCGGAGGTAACGATGAGGGAATCTAAAAAACAGTCACGTATTGATCACATATAGATAACTAGACGTCCTGCTGAGCCAAAGGTAAACCCTCACACGAAGAAAACGCCAATGAGGAGAATGCTGGGGAAGAAGATTGCGAAGACAAAGACCCATCCTCCATGGACAACCATTGATGTAAAGCCGTCGGAGCCAACTAATTGTCATGCACCCCCTGGAGTTTAATCGAAGTCCCCTCGTAAACAAATAGCATCCACAACTGTCATGCCAATCATCTTCCCTAGGGATATCAGCCATTCCAACCCCGAAATAAGATCCAAAGAGCCGGTCTAAAAAACCAGGGCATAAAGAGTAAACGTGCATGGACCAACTGCAATTGGATGAGCTAAACAACGTTCCTTGACAAAAACAAAGTGACTGTCCTCCGATTTAATATGGATACCCGTGAATGAGGAAAAGGGTAAACCCAAAGCCAACACCAACCGGTGAGAGATGAAATTGTGGGAAGCCTCACTGTCTACCAACATACAAACCGGGATTCCCTTCAGAGCTCCCTCAAGTTTCATTATCGTCGCAATGCCCGAACAAGCAAAAGAACCGTCCACTTCCAATGCCATACACGTACCAAGGACGATCTTAGAGACCCCCGTCGTTGGTAGGAATGTCAGCTTACATCAAGAAGTGTTCCCCCTTCTCCCCCGTAACGTCGTATTCATCAACACCTAATAACAAAACCCTTAATTTCCTCTCTGGACACTTATGGCGTGGTCTGAATTGTGGTCTAAATCAAAAACAAAGCCTTCGTTTCCGGCGATCCTCCCACTTTGTACGAGAGAGAGAAAGATCGAACACCACAATCACGGTGGAAGATTTGACCGCCATCGGAAGAAGCTGAAGACGGAGCTCGAAGAGGGGTGAATGGACGCGCTGAAATTGCACGAGTTGTAGGAACCTTGTCCGAGACCTTGGAAGCAGAAGATCCTCTGGGCTCAGAGCGGCCCAAAACTCATCGAAGATTATGCCCCAAGTGGATGAAGATAACGGAAAAGGCCCAAAGATGCATTACCGGAATTAGGGCGGAGCATGAACTCGACATCCTTGGCCAAATACATCGCATCCAAACGGGATTTAGGACGATGCAAGTACACCCACTGGCGCATATCATCCTTCAATCTGAAAGGTATCACAAGCTATTGCTACAATTTTCTGGTAACTTCATTTATCAATCAAATGCTATTAATAGCATATAGACTCCAACTACTTGCTAAAATAAAGGACACGTTCACCACTAACAGATAAAGACTCGGACTAAAGGAAGACTAAATCAAACATACCATACGTAAATCAAATGCATGAGCCCATGCAAGACATAAAACAAACCACGTGGGCTAAAGCCCATTATTTTACTAGACCCAAAACCAAACACATAAGCTACTTCAATCCTTCTCTTAAACTGAAAAGAGTTCACTCTTCAGTTTAATCTTCTAAGTCTCGAACACCAAGCAACCTTCTCATCTTCTCAAACACTTCTAGTTTAACAGGCTTTGTCATCATATCTGCAACTTGTACCTTTGTAGAGCAGAACACCAGTTGAACCTTTCCATCATTAACCAAGTCTCTCAATAATGGAACAGAATATATGTTTGGTGCGCCTATGTAACACCGGGTTTTTTGAAAGTTTGATCGTAGAGCTGTTATCACATAAAATTTCCACTGTCCCCACCAACTCATTACTTATTTCTTCCGGTAATCCCTTCAACCAAACACAATGACAAGCACAAGATGTAGCAGCCACATACTCTGCTTCAGTTGATAAGAGGGTAACTATCTCTTGCTTCCTGGAACTTCAACATATGGCTGCATTACTCAAAACATATGTGAACCCTGAAGTGCATTTTCTGTCTTCCACGTCTCTGGCATAGTCATTATCTGTGAACACCTGCAACTTAGTACCCACGTTTCGTTCATAAAACAACCCATATCCATAAGTTTCCTTCACATATCTCAAGATCCTTTTCCCAGTTGCATATGTTTATCTCTAGGATCAGACATGAATCTAGAAATGAAACACACTGCATACATTAAATCTGGTCGAGTGACAGTTAGATACATGAAACTACCCACCAAACTTTTATACTTCGCTTCATTCACTTTACTACCCACACCAACTTTAGTAACTACGGCACCTGGTACTATTGGGTTCTTCACTCCGTTTGCTTCCCACATATTAAACCTCTCAAGTATCTCCTTGGCATACTTCTTCTGACTCATGCTTATTCCATTGATGCCTTGATTAACCTCTACACCCAAAAAATATTTCATCTTTCCCAGATCTGTCATCTCGAATTCATGCATCATAGACATTTTGAAGCTTTCGCATAATGCTTTGTTATTACCGGTGTATATCAGGTCATCCATGTATAAGCTTACTATGACCATTCCTTTTGATCCTTTCTTGATGAAGAGAGTATGATCATACTGACTTTTATCGGACCCTTCCCTTAAAAAGTAGCCTTCTATGCGCTTAAACCAAGCCCTTGGAGCTTGTTTTAAATCGTAGAAAGCTCTTTTTAATCTGCAAACTTTGAATTCTTCACCCTTTTTCACGAAACCTTGTGGTTGTTCAATGTATACTGTCTCCTTAAGTTCACCATTCAGAAATGCACATTTCACATCAAGCTGGTATATGATCCAATTCTTTTGAGCCGCTAATGCCAATATGCTTTGAACCGTATCCCACCGAGCTACAGATGCATATATTCATCACAATCTACACCCTTTTTCTACATATAGCCTTTAACTACCAAACCTTGTCTACTTCTCCCTTCTCATTCAACTTCGTTTTGAATAGCCACTTCATGCCTATGGGTTTTACGGTGCTTCAACTAACTCCCATGTATGATTCTGTTGGATTGAACTCATTTCACTTTCCATGGCTTTTACCCACTTTGGATCCTTGGCAGCTTCCTCAAAATTTGTTGGGTCATTGGTTGCGCTATACATGACAAATTCAGCCTCCTCTTCGGATAGACCTTCCCCTATTTCATACTCATGAAACCAATCTGGAGCAGATCTTATTCTTTTACTTGGCATCAAAGTCTCTACCATTTCTCTTGTGGATGTGCCGGTTGAGTTTTGTGGGGCGTCATAGGAATCGATATTTTCTCTCCCTTCTGTTATACTTTATGCTGCATTACTTTTTCTAACAAAAGGTGTAGTAGGTTCAGAGTTGGTAGGATAATTTACTTGTGGGGTCACTTCATTATTGCTAGATGTCTCATGTTGAGTAACATCTATGGGTCCCTCTTCACATGACAAGTCACCATCAGGAATAGTCAACCCACTACTTCCAAACACGTCTTTGTTCAAACTCCACCTTTCACTTTCCTTAAATACCATATCTTTATTGATTATTACCTTTTGTTGTACAGGATCAAACATCCTGTATGCTTTTGATTCTGCACTTATTCCCAAGAATACACACTTTCGACTTTTCTTTTCTAACTTAGCTCTCAACTGAGATGGTACAAGTACATACCCAATGTAACCAAATATTTTAAAGTAATCTACATTGGGTCTCTTACTTGACCACACTTCTTCAGGCACTTTATCTTCCAAGGAGGTGGTGGCACATCGGTTAAGAATGTGACATGCCCAATTCGTTGCTTCCGACCAAAACCACTTGGGCAGTTTACTTTCAATCAATAAACATCTAACCATATTCATCAGAGTACGATTTTGACGTTCTGCAACCCCGTTCTGTTGTGGGGTATAAGCAGTGGTCAGTTGTCTTTTGGTTCCGAATTTATCACAAAATTCATGAAATTCACTTGAGATGAACTCATTGTAAGGTTATATTAGAAGGATGATGCAACCAAAAGAAGCCAAAACAATCAAGGACATTCCTACATGCATGCACTGATGTACAAGGTAGAAGTTACTTCGAAAGTTTTACACTCATCACAGAAATTATTCTAAATGTAAAATCTTTTGAAGTCAAAGACCAAATCTTTTGAAGCCTAAGATGAAGTCTTCCAAAGCTTCAAAGACAAAGTCTTCCAAAGCCAATGAAGTGAAGACTGATTTCTTTCAAAGACAGAGAAGACATGCTTTCTCTGATGTACTTTTACATAAAGCTAACTTACTTTCCGCTGCAACTCTGAAGACTCACCAACTTATACAAGTTGGTGAAAAGGTCCATGCTTTAGTAAATTATAGATTATGGTTTTGAGTCTGTAACTTCCTACTTTGTACCTTTTATCCTTTTTGTAATATATTAGGATGTGAGTTATGGCATGTCATAGTCACTAGTCAAAAGGAAATCTACCTTTTGACTTTACATTGATCTTGTTGTCTAGATTAGTGTTTCCAGCTGGCCTTCAAAGTATGGCCGGCTGTATGATGTAGTATAAAGTATCTCAGGTCCTTGTATATCATTTTGTGCTTCGTAACACTTGTAAAAGAACTTGAGAGCAATATACAGAATCCTTGAAAACCATACTTATCTTGTTCTTGTTCTTAGTTCTATTTATTGTTTACATGTGTTCTTAGTATCATTTATATAAATCTGGTTCTCTATTTGATCTGTTAAGTATTCTAACACTCTCCTCATTGTGAGACTGATTGTATTGACCATCTCTTAACCGGTTCTGCACACACCACCTTGATCACTTCTTAACCCTTTGATTGTTAACCCCGTTTCATTTTCAACCTTAATTTTGAACACTTTGAAAGTTTCAAAAGCTTCATTTTTCTTGGTTAAAAAATACATTCATCCCTTCCTTGAATAATCATCAATTAACACCATAACATACCTTTTTCCGCTTAATGACTCGGGTTCAATCGGGCCACACAAATCCGTGTGTATCAGTTGAAGTTTGCTGGTAGCTCTCCAGGTACTTTTCTTTGGGATGTTTTCTCTCTGCTGTTTCCCTAAGTTACAAACTTCACAAACTTTGCTTGATTCTAGCGCACGGGGCAGTCCATTTACCATCTGCTTATATACCATGGTTCTCAAGGATTTGTTGTTCACATGCCCAAGTCTTCTATGCCAAAGTTGATTGCTTTCCTCTTCATCAACCTTGAAACACTTCTGAGTATCTACCTTCATTGTAGTTTTCACTAGAAACATACAGTTTCTTGTCATGGTGGATGTGACTATTACCCCACGTTAAGGGTGATACACCTTGCAAACGCCCTGCTTAATTACTACTGTCAAGTTCTTCTCTTGTAGTTGACCTATGCTTAGGAGGTTTTAAGTGAGTTCAGGTACATAGTACACAAGATTTATTACCTGATTAATGCCTTCGACTTCAAGCCGCACATCTCCAGTTCCCTTCACATTCAAGCGTAGATCATTCCCCAACTTTACTGTTTGTTCGAAGTTCTCATCCAAGTTCACAAACCACTCTTTAGTACCCGTCATATGGTTGTAGCATGCGGAATCCAAGAACCATATTCCGGTTTTTTGAGTAGTTGGTGACCGAGAAATGTGTCATGAGAAGTAGATCTTCTCCTTCATCAAACTCTGCATAGTTTACAGCCTTCTCTCCACGACTGCAATCATAGGCAAAATGTCCTAGTTGGTGACATTTGTAGCACTCAATAGTTGATTTGTCAAAATCAGCTCTAGCTCGACCTCTTCCTCTTCCACGTCCTCTAGTGGGCGAACCTCAGCCGCGACCTCTACCTCGGCCACAAAAGTCTTGTTCCATCTTCAACACTTGGTCATCACCAGGTTTTCTGTTCAGCTTCTGTTCATGCACTAGCAAAGAGCTTTGCAGTTCATCTACGGATAACTTGTCGATGTCTTTTGATTCTTCGATTGAACATACCACATAATTGAAGCTTTCAGATAGTGATCGAAGAATCTTCTCTACCACCTTTACTTTTGACATATCTTCTCCAAAGTTCCTCATGTCATTTGCAAGAGTCATCATACGACCAAAGTATTGTGTCACCCCTTCTCCATCTTTCATTTCAAGTGTTTCAAAGTCTCTTCTTAGTCTTTGTAGTTGTGCCCTTTTAATTCTTTCATTCCCTTGGTATTTATTCTTCATGGCATCCTAGATCTGTTTTGATATTTCCTTCTGAGTCATCGTCTTCAGAATCTGCTTGTCAATGGACCGAAACAAGTAGTTTCTCGCCTTTAAATCCTTTAACTTGTTCTCTTCAAAGTTCTTCTGTTGAGTCGTCGTGGCTTGCTCACCTGCCTTGATTTCTGTATACCCTTCATCGACTACCTTCCAGTATTCTTTTGATTGCAGGAGATTCTCCATCATCATTCTCCAGTGATCGTAGTCGCCATCAAACTTGGGTATGCTAGGACCTTGAAATTGCGTCGCCTCTTCTGCCATCACGGTTGGTTTCCTTACCCTCTCTCAGGATTTTACGCTCTGATACCACTTGAAAGGTATCACAAGCTATTGCTGTAATTTTCTGGTAACTTCATTCATCAATCAAACTGCTATTAATAGCATACAGACTCCAACTACTTGCTGAAATAAAGGACACGTTCACCACTAACAAATAAAGACTCGGACTAAAGGAAGACTAAATCAAACATACCATACCTTAGATGTTGTTTGTTTTTTCTGCAGGAAAATGTCTGCAGTCTGCGGACCACATCTGCAGACATTTGCAGGAGAAGAGGTGGACCAAAGTCTGCAGTCTGCAAGAAAAAGACTGTTTGTTTTTTAACATCTACAGACTAAAAATTAATATGTCAGACTCCAGCTGCTGAAGGATGCTTCACCGACTGTTGAGAGTTCTCTTGTACAGACTCCAGCTCTTCGTAATCTGTAATCCACAAACTTCTATTACTCTAATCAACCGATCAATTGAACAATCGATCAATCGAACAATCGATAATCGACAATCGACAATTGACAATTGAAAATCGATCAAATCATAGATCGATCGATTTGCTGATGAGAACTCAAATCAGAACACGATGCAATATGAATCGGATTACAGAAGCATGAGATTGAAGATTGATCGGAGAATATGAACAAAAATCAACAATGGCGTCGTGATTATCTCTCCGAAAAATGTTTGGGGTCGTCGCGAAATGGAGGTCGTCGGGAAAGGCGATGGTTTGGGGTTGGCTGGAGTGGGATGGCGATGGTGGTGTGAACAGGGGTCGGCGATGGGTGGGCTGGCTTCGGTGGAGAGTGGTGGTGGTCGTCGATCGAGAGGGGGTGGTTGCTGGTGGGGAAGAGGGTGGAGGTGGCGGGTGGGTCGGCGGTGGCGGTGGCGGGTAGGTGTGTGGCTGCTGGAATATGGTGAGGGGGTAGAAGAGGGTAGAAGAGGGTAGAAGTGAATAGGTTATGTCTTCTTCACGCAGACCTCAGGAAGACCTTGGAAGACCTTTTTTAATGAAAAGTGTTCCAAAAAACAAACAATCTGCAGACCTCAATGTCTGCGCGTGATCAGAAAGTGCTTCTCAGAAAAACAAACACCCCCTAAATCAAACATACCATACATAAATCAAATGCATGAGCCCATGCAAGACACAAAACAAACCACGTGGGCTGAAGCCCATTATTTTACTAGACCCATAACAAAACACATAAGCTACTTTACAATCCGGCGACAAAGTACCCCAAGATTAGGACTCTAGCAATTGGGGAACAAGAGATAACAGATACTTGAATTCATCAATGAAATCTTAGATGGGATCACCCTGTTTAACCGTTGCTAACTGTTCATACGGGTTCTGGAGTTCCAACCCACTAAAACGCTATAGTAATTCCTCCTAGAATTCCACCCATGAAAACGATGGCCGAACTTGGGTGATGATCGTGAACCAATGTTGAGCCACACCAATCATACTCAACTGAGCAAAACGTAAGCGTGGATCATCGGAAGTGGAATTGATGTCAAAATACAAATTAGCCTTCTGGATCCAGCCTTGAGGATCGAAACCCGAAAACTCGGGAAGCTTCACCTTCTTCACCTCCCAAGGTAACCCCGTGGAAGCGTCCTTGACATCAAACTTAACCCCGCTGTACGAACACTCTATCCACGCAAGAACAACCTTTGGGAATTCACTAGACTCAACCCGATCTTCATTCAAGGATGCCAGAGAAACCTTAATTTCGATGAGGTCAGATTGCAAAAGAGAAATTTGCTGTTCATGAGCATCCAAACAAGAAGTCTGGTTCACCATACCTCTGGCAGAATATCGGGCGGGTCGGACCAATGATAAGGTTTGAGTATGGGAATTGTGAAATTGAAATTGGAGAAGTAGAAAACAAGTTAAACAGAAAGGGAAGATGATTGTATTCAAATGGTAAAGGAAATCAGCAATACAAAATATCCAGGGCAATGCCCTCTCTCCACACAATGGTAGGAGCCACAAGATCATAACAACCAAAAGTGACATAACTAACATTTATCCCTTCTATTTATACTCCCCCTTCTACCCTATAATAACTTTCTAGCCACTTTTCCCTTTTTCCCTTCTAGAATAAACTTTTAACATTTTTGGATTTGTTTGTAATCTTATCATGCTTACTACTCACTCTTAATTCTAAATGGCTTTCATTTCATTTTTCAGTCAAAACCTAAGCTTAAGTTTTGACGTGGTGTTCAGCATTCTAATAAGGGTTAGCATAACTCATTTTTCAGTCAAAACCTAGACCTCCAGATTCCTTCCTCTTTTACTAAGCACCTTCTTCTGAAATTATTGTAATTTATTTAGATTTCTATCATTTATAGTAATATTTATTTTGGTTTTTATAAACCTATCTGCTGAAAGTAATGTTGATGACTCAGATGCTAGGTCAAAAGACTATATGCATATGCTCATTCAGCAATGAAATGGTAAAAAAACGCTTGACAACTATTAAGTGTATGTTATTTTAGTTTGAAATTTTGTTTGGTTTTTCATTGCCTAACATATTTAATTCTATCCTTTCATTTTATTGATTATTCAGTACTTGTCTAATGATTATATGTTATCTTTAATTCTATTTACTAGTTTGCAATTAAAGATAGTAGTTATGTAGTAACCCTTTTATTGTTCTTGGAGTTTATGTAGGTCCAAAGAAGTCTTGTGTTCTAACGTTTATGTTCTGACTTAGTGTACTAGATGTCGCAAGAGGGCGAATCAGGGTGTTGTGTTACTTGTGTAATAGGTTAAAGCGGATCTAGGAGGAACAGGTCATTTTCAAAACAGCTGAAATGGACATTTAAATCCATTGTTAGGTTAGTTTCTTTTTGTCTGCTCTGAAGAATATGTAGCACAGCGCGCTTCACTAAGGAAAATTGCTTCAACGTATTGCTTCTGCTTGAAAATTGAACTTTATTTGTTACTTTTTCTAGAATATAAATTTTGGTTTATTATGTTGTGCAGGTAGATGTAAAGAGTAGCAAAAACGAATGTCAGAAGCAATTTTATCAACTATCTAATGAAGAAAGGGGTAAATTTAATAAGATACTTTGGTCAATGGCAACGACATTAGAAAAAAATTGAAACAAGATAGTTCTAATAAAGAGGATATCATGGTTAGTGCTTCTGATATGATCATCTTTAACATGTTTCTTTCTTCTGCTTCAAAATTTGAAACTTTAAGTATTGTCACCTTATCTGTAATGAATATTGGTTTTTCATGTATGCAGGTGGATCTAAAGAGGTGTTTAGAGGTATTTATTGAATGTGTTAATCAACTTTCTATAGACAAAACTGAATACACACTTTTGATCCACATTTCTCATCTTTAGTAAGTTAGTTGGTGAAAGTTTAAAGTTTATCCATTTAAAATGGGTTTATTTGTAAATAGTTTATAAAAAGGGTTCATATTCCCTAGATGAAATAACATATACCATGTTTTATATTGGGGCTTAACACAAATAAAAAGAAAGTTACTAACGTCCCAAAATTTATATGTTTTTTACTTTGACTAGAAAAAAAGAAGATTGTGGGTCAACAACAGCCTAGATGAAATAACATAAACCATATTTTAGCAAGACTTCAATATTTAACATCCATTTTAATGTCAAAGTGTAGGGATTGAACCTAGAGACTCGGAAATCAAATCAAGAATATGAATATCAAGTCGCGCGAGAACCTAAAGTTGCCGCACGAGAAGTACATCTCGCGCAAGAACTATGCGAAAACTTTATAGTTTAGTATAAATAGTCGTTAGTTGATGTAATTTAGTAAGCTTTTGATATTTCCTGATTTCGCATGTAACTGTAATCATTCAAATCAGAGAGCAGTATACATCAAAGTTTATTTACATTCATGTTCATCTAATTTCTCTTTCAATCTTGTTACCGTGATGATTATACTCCACATTCTTATCACGAGATCGATCTGATTGTTAAAGTGTTGATCCTTACAATTGGTATCAGAGCTTGGTATGCTCTAGATCGATTGATTTGAAGATTGAAGAGTGTTTTTAAAGTGTCCTTGAGCACCAATTTGGATTTCTTTGAAGATCAACTTGATTTCTACTATTTTTGAGTATATTTAAAGATGTTGAAAGTCGTTTTGTTGGTGATTGAAGATTTGATGATGTTCATGTGATTAAACGAGCTAAATTGAATCAATTAGAGACACTTTGGATCAAAGTTGAACCTAAATCACTAATTGAAAGCTTAATTAATCAATTTTGAACAAATTGGTGAAAGATTGAAGTTGGAATCTTCGAATTTGGGACGAAAATGAATCAGGCGAAAACTTGCTAATCGCATGCGAAAAGTTCTTATTCACGTGAGAGTGTTTGTTTCGCAAAAGTTTCTTACAAAAGATTCCTTTCGCGCGGGAAGTTTTTTTTTTCGTAAAACTCGGTTAGAAAACTAATTGTGTGAGAAATTGGTGTCTGTTCGCGCGAGAACTTTGATCTTCGTGCGAAAACTTCAAGTTTGAAATTTTCTGAAAACTTTGATTTCTGAAATTTAAGATGGCAAATCTAAAGCACATTAGTACTACCCTCAAACTCGACAATGAGATTGGAACTAGCACAAAACCTCCTAGACTTCTTAGCGAAGAAGATTATCCCGACTGGGTCTACCAATTTGAGAATCATGTTATTTACACCGAACCCCGGATGATGTGGTCAATTAAATAAGGACCGTATATTTTTATGTATAGATAAGGGAGAGTTGGTGCCCAAACCTGAACATCTCTGGGATGAGGAAGACATGAAGAAGCTTGAGCTTGATGACAAAGCGTATGCTGCTATCACTATGGAACTTACTACTGAGATTTCTTAAAAGTTCAAGGATTACAGAAAGGCTAAAGATTTATGGGATGCGATGGAGGAGCATATAATGGGCAATAAGGATATGAGGGAAAGCCGAAAGGAGATGTTGAACCAATAGTTTAATATGTTTAACCATGTACTTGGTGAAACTTTAGAGGCTCAAATGTCCAGGTTTGTTAAGATAATAACGAAGATGAAAAGTGCTGGTATTACCTTGGAGAATATTTTAGTAAACTAGAAGCTATTGAACTCATTACCCTACAACTTTAACAATAACTGTACCACTATCAAGAGAACCAAGGATCTGTTCACCTTGTTCCTCAGCGATCTTATTTCAACTATCAAGTCATATGAAATGGATGACAAGCGGAGAGCTGCAAATTATATCAACACATTGGGAGTTGAAGCATCTGCATTATATGCAAAAATAGCTAGTAATCCCAATTACTATGTCAGCTATTCCCAGTTGTGTCAACAACAAGCAGCCAATTCTATTAATCCAAATGTCAAATATCCATCCATGCCTTAATTTTGAAGCCTCTAATCGAAACCATTACAATCCAATGCAATCTCAATGTTAACCTTAGATTTATCCACAACATCAATCCACTCAACCCACACAACAAGCATTTGTTGTAAATTCCCACACAAACAAGCAAATCATTCAAATAGCTGAAAAGCATCTGGCTCTATTCACAACTTTCATGAATAGCTACAAAGCCTTCATAGCTGGAAGACTCAGTGCACCCAACATCTTAGTTGATGACTTGCAACAAGTTAATCCTGATGATGTTAAAGAGAATGATATCAAGTATCAGATGGCTATGGTGGTGTACCGGGCAAAGAGTTTTGCAAGAAGAATAGGAAGGAAGATGTTTGGTTTAAACAACTCAAGCAAGATTAGGTATGATAAATCAAGTTTGAGATGCTATAATTGTGACAAACCCGATCACTTTGCAAGAGAATATACTGAGGGAAGGTCAGATCAAACTAACAATGCAATGAAGATAGTGATTGTCGAGGTAGAGTCAAAGGGAGATAAAGCTAACTCATCAGACAACAAAGCTTTGGTGTCTCAGACCAATGAATATGATTGGTCAAACCAGATGGAGATTCTGGATATCAAAATGTCTACTGCTTTGTTAGCTGAAATTCAAACTGATGAAGAAAGTGTTGATGAGAATTTACTTGCTGAGTTTGTGTTTGATGATTTGATAAAGGGAATCTTTGCTGAAGAAGTTTGTGAGAATGTTGAAAGGGTGCTGAATGAAAAAGCTGTTGAGATTACTCCAGCTCAATCAAAAATGACTAAAGAGAAAAAGAAAGAAGTTGAAGAAAAGGCTATTAAGTTTACTCCAGCTAAAGATGAAAAGACTATGCATGCTGTTGAGGAAACTCCGACACCTGCTTGTGATGACACTGTCAATGTTGTTAAGACCACTCCGGCATCTAAAGCAGAAGAAAAGATGGAACTAGAGGTCTTCATGGTAAATGTCATACCTGAAGAGAAGAACAAGCAAGAAGAGTCTAATGAGGTACATATTAATCTTTGTTCAAACACATGTTTAGATAAGGTTGAAAGACACAGAGGTCACAATGAATGCTTGATACTAGAAGTTGAAAAACTTCAATAACAAGCTCGTAAATATAAGAATGATAAGAAATTTTTGAAAGAAAAGATAGAAGGATTAAACAAATCGATTTAGCAATTAAAATTAAATCTTCATGATAAAAATCGTAACATAAAGGATTTGACAACAAGTAACAATGAACTATCTTTAGAAATCAACAAACTTAACAGTGAACTCTTATCTACAAAATTGACTTTTGAAAATTTTGAGCTGTCCTCAAACATGGTTAAAGGTATAATCAAGTCTCAAATGACTCTGAAAATTAATCGTGATAAAAGTGGAGTTGGATATTCTAACATAGCACCACCAATTAATCATGATTGTACATGTTTACCTTTATCAATTACCACATCAGATGAAGAGATCTATGGATTAAGTTTTCAACCAAAATCAGACTTAACTGACTGTTAACCCTGTCATAAAAACTAAAATTAAAATTAATCATGACAATTCTTTTGTAGAAAATATGAAGAAGGGTTGGTTGAACATTGGGAAAGTGATGATAGATTTTAAGAAAAATAAAAGTTATATTGAAAAATCTTCATGTAAATCATCATCAGTTATCAATGAAATTTCAGATGTTTTTATTTCAACAAATGATTGTTCAAAAATGTCTAACAAACAACAGAAATTAAAATCAAAATAGATTTTAAAGATAATGAAAGAAAACGTGTCATAACATCAGTATCTGACTTGAAAATTAATTTCAAGAACATATTTGTTTCAAAAGACAACATAGATAAGGAAGATCATATCTTTAAAGAAACAATGCTAGTTTCTTTAAAAATAAATCTCCTATTACTGCTAACTCTGTGAAACAAGATGTTTGTAGATTAGGTATCAAAGAAACTGGTCCTATTCCAGTACCTACGACTCAAAAGGTTAGAGCTAAAGTTCATGCCTCATCGGCTTCAGAAATGAATCAAACTTTTAGGAATAATACCTCAACTCTTCTGGAATCATCTAGAAAAGTTCTTAATTAAAGAAAAAAAAGAGACTATTAAAGAATCACAAGCCCAAAGAAATACTAAAGCCAGATTCTATGATAACTATGGAAGTTATCATCAACAGTTCGTGAGAAATACATGAGAACAAAATGTGTATCATAAAATGTGTTGTTATGTATGTGGCAAGCCAAATCATAAGGCTAGAAATTACAATCATCAACATCAACTATCAAGCAAACAAAGATTTCACAACTCAATTTCAAATAATAGAAAACAATTCTTTTTGATACCAAATTCAAAAGGAACACAAATCAGTCAAATTCTTCCATGGATAAAAGAAATGGTCAAATAAAAACACATTTGCATTCAAAAAGAAATCTTTACATGTTGATGATAGCAATCCTCCTCCAATTCAAACTACTTTCAAGAAAATGGTTACAAATCTGATCAAACCAATTCAAAAGCGAAAAATACAAACAAAACAATCTGAGCATGATATTGTTGAAGATTATGTCCTTAATGATAAAAGACATATGATATTAAAATCTATATCATATTTGGATGAAAACAATATGCTCAAGTATACCATGGCTTGGGTTCCTAAATTTGAATAAATTCATTCATATGTGTAGGAACAAAAAGGCAAGTTATTAACAGTGTTTGGCATGTTGATAGCGGTTGTTCTAGGCATACGACCGGTAATATATCTCTGTTAAACAACATAAAATCTTATAACGAGGATATGTTATATTTGCCGGAGATAGAGGTGGTAAGATTACAAAGAAAGGTATAGTGTCTAATGGTGTGTTAAGTTTTGAAGATGTCAATTTTGTTAAGGAACTTAAACATAATTTTTTAAGCGTTTCTCAAATAACAAAATGTATTCAACACATTCACTGATAAAAAATGTCATATTCTAAAACCTGGATTTGTAATTCCTGAAGAATGGGTTTCTTTGAGAACACCAAGAGACAAAGACACATACTTACTTGACATGAATGGTTCACATTCATTTGTAACTGTGTCTTGTTTTGTTGCCTAAAGCCTCAGAAAGTTATTCAATGTTATGGCATCATCGTCTTGGTCATGTAAACATAAAAACTGTGAACAAGTTGGTTAGAGGAAATCATATTATGGGATTACCATTGAAAGAATTTCAACTTACTAAACATTATCTGTCATGTTCAAAAGGTAAACAACATAAACTTCCTCATAAACCAGTTGCTCACACCAAAATTGAATCCATTCTTCAACTATTACACATGGATTTATTTGGTCCAGTTAGCATTTTGAGTTTGGGACATCATGCATATTGTCTGGTTATTACTTATGATTTTTCCAGATTTACTTGGATTTTCTTTTTAGCATCTAAGGATGAGACACCTCATTTGCTGATAAAGTTTATGACCCTAGTGGAGAATCTGACTGACAAAAACCATCAAATGCATTCGAAGTGATAATGGAACAGAGTTTTACAGTCATACTCTGAATGAATTTTATGATTCTAAGGGGATAGCTAGACAATTTAGTTCTACAGGAACTCCACAACAAAATGGAGTTGCTGAAAGAAGAAACAGAACCTTAATTGAAGCTACCAAAACAATGTTATCAGTAGCCAAATTACCGTCTTTCTTTTGGGCTGAAGCTGTTAACACTGCATGTTATGTTCAGAATCATGTTTTAATCAAAAAAACAACAAAACATGACTCCTTATGAAATCTTTTTTAACCATAAACCCAAAGTAAAATATTTGAAAACATTTGGATGTTGTTGTACTTTGTTACATACAGCTGATTCTAAATCAAAATTTGATGAAAAAGGTGATGAATGTTATTTTGTTGGATATTCAATCAATAAAGTTACATGCAGGGTTTATAATAAAAGATATTAACAAATAATAGAGTATTTTGATATAGATTGGCATGAATCTAACAAACAGATGCAAGTTTTGCTCCTTCATGGATATACGATTATGCTTCAATATTTGAAACTCTTAATCGATCTTATATTGTTTCTACAGCTAATCCACTTTTGTCATCATCTATTTCACATATTTTAATGATGATGTTGGACCTATGTCATTTTAGCTACTGGAAAATCTTTAGACATATCTTCTTCTTCTTCTAACATCTCAACTGTTCCATAATCTGTTTCTGAATCTGAGTTGCCTCATTCTTATCCAGTTGTTAAACAAGCTTCATAGGTTCCTGATCAGAGTTCCTCTTCTACTCAAAGTGATCCGATTGGTACCATTCAAGTTCCATTTAAAGATTTATCTATTGATAATGATATTCATCAAGAGGGAGATATTGTGTATCAACCCGAAGGAAGGAACACTATTGAAGAACCAGTTGGTCATATGTCTAATTTAAACAAAGTTATTTCTGAAGATACTATTCCTCAGCTGAGAATTCATAAAGATATCCAACTGAAGCAATCATTGGTCTATTATCACAAGATGTCCAAACTCAAAGTCAATCTGGAGCTATAAATACATGCGTGTATTCATGCTTTATTTCTCAAATTGTGCCAGAGAACATTGAGATGGCATTAAAGGAAAACAGTTAGGTTGAGGCTATGCAAGATGAGCTAATGCAATTCAAGAAGCTAAATATTTAGCATATGTGTGAACTTTCAAAGGGTAAGCTGCCGATAGAAACTAAATGGATATTCAGAAACAAAAACGGATGAAAAGGATGTGATTGTTTGCAAAAGGCCAGACTTGTTGTTCAGGATTCTATCAGGTAGAAGGTCTTGATTATGAGGAAGTATATGCTCCGGTTGTAAGACTTGAAGCTATACGTATCTTTCTAGCTTATGCTTCATACAAGAACGTCACTATTTATCAGATGGATGTCAAAACTGCATTTTTGTACGGTGAGATGAAAGAGGAAACCTATGTTTGTCAACCACCTGGTTTTGAAGATCCAGATCATCCTGACTATGTTTATAAGTTACACAAAGCACTCTATGGCTTACATCAAGCACCTCGTGCTTGGTATGCCACTCTCACTGAACATTTACTTGCAAATGGTTATACACATGGTGCTATTGATCAAACTTTATTCTTAAGAAAGACTGGTGATGATCTCATTCTTGTCCAAGTATATTTTGATGACATTATTTTTGTATCTACTAATGAAGATTTATGCAAAGAATTTGAAGCTGTGATGAAATTTTTTTTAAGATGAGCTCTCTTGAAAAATGTCATTTTTCTTGGGTATACAAGTTAAAAAAAATGACCAGGGTATACTAATACATCAAGAGAAATATATTCATAGTATTATGGAAAAATATAAATTTCAAGAATCCAAGAGTGCACCAACTCCTATGTCTTCTCGTCCTACTTTAACTCCTGATCTCACAGGTGAAGACGTTAATCAACATTTGTATCGATCAACGATTGGATCTCTAATGTATCTCATTGCCAGCAGACCAGACATCATGTTTCCTGTTTGTCAGTGTGCACGATATCAAAGTAATCCAAATAAGTCACACATGAAAGCTGTCAAGCGGATTTTCAAATATCTTAAAGGCCAACCAAAACTTGTATTTTGGTATCCTAAAAATTCCAATTTTAGTTTATATGCTTATACTGATAAAGATTATGCAGGATGTAACTTGGACAGGAAATCCACAACTAGTGGGTGTTAATTTCTTGGAAATAGGTTGATCTCTTAGCAATGCAAGAAGCAGTAAACGGTATCCACATCCGCTGTAGAAGCTGAATATGTGGCTATATCAAGTTGTTGTTTTCAGATCGTTTGGATTCAGCAATAACTTCTTGATTATGGTCTTAACCTCTATAACACCAAGCTTTGGTGTGACAATACTGCAGTGATGAATATTGTGAGAATCCTATTCAACATTTAAAAACAAAACACATCGACATCCGCATTCATTTTATCCATGATTGTTTTAATCGAAAGCTTATTCATCTAGAACAAGTCAAATCAGATAACAACATTACTGATTTGTTTACTACGGTGTTTGATCATTCCCGGTTCGACTTCTTGGTTCAATCTCTAGGAATAATTAACTTTGGTTAATGATTAACCTTACACCCTCTCAAAAAAAATTTATGTTCGTTTTTGTTAAAATTGTTATTTTCTATCTAGATAATCACAATTTTAGGGGAGAAAATAAAAAAATATACAAAAAGATTTTGTCATTAGGGGAAGTAAAGATTGAAGAAAATTTATAAAAAGATTTTGTTTTAAACTTACAGAAATTAAAATTTTCAAGGATATATAGAAAATGATAGTACATTTCTTGATTGTATTACATACTAAGGCTTAAAGGAACTAAGTTGAATTATGTTTGATATATTGATAGGCTTGACTTTCAAGACTGAAACCATTATGATCTGTGATGAACTAAAAGTAAAATTTTTATGACTAAAGTGGGTTACTCATCAAGGTTTTGTGGTAACATTGATTTCATGCTAAAATAGACTGAGAGTTATAGTCTAGTCATACTCAAGTCAGTTACTGTCTAATTCAGTATCTTTTCAGAAGAAATATATATATATATATATATATATATATATATATATATATATATATATATATATATATATATATATATA
This sequence comes from Flaveria sonorensis, assembly GCA_025506505.1. Lineage (NCBI taxonomy): Eukaryota > Viridiplantae > Streptophyta > Magnoliopsida > Asterales > Asteraceae > Flaveria > Flaveria sonorensis. Next base: position 16,308 of record JACCIY010000874.1, on the reverse strand, counting down.
TATAATATATATATTCAAAAGAAGAAAAAGCTATGAAAGATAAAAACAAAAGAAAAGTAAGCAAAAAGAGCAAAAAGATGCAATAAGCCATATAAGAATAAAAGATACCAATGTGCATAATAATAAAAGATATGTCATAGACATACATACTATATAATAAATATTTTTCTTGTTGAAAATATGTTCTGACACGGGAGGCAAATCAAAAGATGGGGCACGTAAGTCCGAATTGGCATGTAAGTCCTAAACGTCTTGCGAGGGCAAAACATAAGTCCGACTGGCTGTCATAAGTTCTAAAACTTGTTAATATTTTATGTGTCAGAAACATTTCCCAGGCTAGTTATGCTCTAAATAGATATTATAATAGAGAAAATAACCCTGAAAATGCTGATCAGAGGTAAGAGGTTTAAGTCAAATTGGGGTGACTTGAAATCTCAAAAGTGTCTCGAAGCTAGATAAGGTTCTACAAGATTTTTGATTGTGAGATCCACTGACTTCATACAAATTAATCAAAACATTATAAATATCACAAAATATGTGTCCAAGTAAAAATTGAAGTCTAAGTTTAAAGTGGATACAACATATTGACAATCGGCATAACCAGTCTTATTCAAAATAAAGCTGGATGATGTTAGTAATCGATTTCACAGAAATATGATCCTATACTTGAAAATTTATCAAAAATATTTTATTTTTTATTTGTTTTAGCAGTAGTTTTGTTAAACTTCATGTTTGTTTACAGTTGCTTTTGTTTACCAAAAGTCTTATAAAATTGAGGGCTTTTGGTTAATTGTAAACACCTTAACATTTTTTGATTAAAACAAATCAATGGTTTCAACAAAAATCAATAAAAAGGATTTGAAATTTATAAATTTCAAAGGAAGTGGAACTTCTCGCATGCAAAAGGTCAAGGGATGCGAAAAGTCTGAGTGTGTGAAGTTCTGACATCTAGCGCGAGAAGTCAGAAGGCTATAAAAGTATCAGTTGTGCTAATAGTAAACTATTCGCATCGAATAACTGTTTTCATACTTTCAAAAATTTCTAAGTGTTAATACTACTTGTTGTTGATAATTACGTTCATTGTGGTCGCAAGTTGGTTGTTAAAGGATTGATAAGGTAAATTTCATGATATTAATTGTGCTTATAAGTGTTTGAACTTTAACTGATTTAATGAGGACTAATAAACTTAAAATTGAATAAAATTAACCATATGAAACCTTAACATTGAACTAATTGATACCTAATGAACATGATATGTTGGTTAAAACATACTGAGAATGATAAACTTGAAAATAAAAAATTTCAGACTTGTCGTGTGCGAAAAGTCTTTGGAATATGAATAGATGCGATAAGTTTTCAAATTGTTCAGAACCTTTCGCTTGACTTTTTGACTTGTCGTGCGAACAGTTGACCTATGGTCAAACTTGTTTTATGCGAAAAGTTGAACCTGTTGCGCTAAAAGTTAACTAGTCGCATGCAATTAGTTTAGTTCATGCGATAAGTTCAAAATTTTCATTTCAAAATTTTTCTAAGTCTGAAATTACTGTGTATGAGTAACTAATCAATCTTTGTCTATAATTATCTTTCAGATGGCTCGACAAATGGTTTTTAACAAAAACCATAATGCGGTAGCATTTCTTGGAGACGTTCTTGAAGATAAAGCTTTATTCAGATCTCTGATTAACGGCCTTAAGACCTCTCGTATACATCATGCTATTACAGCTAATCCTACGATTTACATTGATGTTATCAATCAATTTTGGACTACTGCTGCTAATGAGATAGATGATCAGGGAGAACCTTGTATTTCAGTTGTGATTAAGGGAATAGGATAGTTATTACTGCTAAGGTTATATACAGTGTCTTACTATTGGAGGATCAGCCAAATGCGCTAGTTAAGATTGATGATGACGTGGTGAGGATTGTCTTAAGAGGATGGGTTATGATCACAGTATCCATCACTGGAGAGAAATACTTACCTTTATTCTGGAAGTACCTATTTCATGTGGTGATTCATAGCTTGAGCAATCTAAAGGCTGGGATGGATAGCCTAAGTGCTGTGTTCGTATCCCTGCTTGTATCACTTGTTGATGATTTACCATACAACATATCCAAGGCTATATTTGCTGAGATGCAGAAGAACGTTATTGCTACTATTGGAAAGAAGTTCATCATGTACCCAAGGTTTATAGAGATGATAGTGAATGTTGTTCACCCTGAGTTAGTAGTGTCTGATTCATCTACCTATGTTGTTATGGTGATGTGAAAAGACATATTCACATATTTTATGGGAGCAAGGGAAATGCTTGGGATGGTACTCACTTTGCCAAGCTTGGCAGATTATTGAGGGACATCAAGAAGAAGCTCAATAACAAGAGATTGTAACTCCTCAAGCTGATACAGCTGGTCCATCTACTAATACTACTCAAGAGGCTCCAGAAAGTTCTCAAGCAGCAAGGATGTCTGCTGAAGATGAGGTGAACACCTGGTTCACAGAAAGTGAGAGTAAGTGTGACATCCGGTAATTTTCCGTTACCAAACTCCGTTAGTTCCGTTAAGTCTTGCATACACGTGATTAGTTGTCGTTGAACGTTGGTGACTGAATAATAATTGATAATGTTAAACAATAATTTCTATGTTGATTATTAGTTGTGATTATGTGATTTAAATGTTTATTGTGAATTTTATCGCGTAACGTGGAAACGTGTATATTTATTTCGTGTGTTTTGTGGAAAATGGAAATTATGCATGATTATTATTTGTGACTAATGATAATTGTGTTTAGTAGTTAAAAATTATTTAAAAACTATTCAAAGAGTCTAATTTTTATAAAATACAAAATGCAAGGGTTTAAAGGGTAATTATGCAAAATTATATTGTTTAAAACACAAAACCCAACCCTAATCCCACCCATCGGCCGCGACACACACTCAAACACACACAAACCTGCGATTTCAGCCAAGAACAAGCAATTGTGCATCGATTTGGGTCGATTTCAAGGACTATTACTCGTTAGAATCATCAATTGCAAGCCATTACACGTTTAAAGGTTAGATTTTTACAAGTTTTTCATGGTTTTTATGGTTGGGCCGAAACCCTAGTCGATTTGGGTGAATGGATGTCGAATCCTTGGTGTTTGATGTTTATGTGATGTTAGTTAGATTGTGTTGATGCTAGTTTACGTAGATTGTACAAGAAATTCATGATTTTGTTGTGTTGTTCATACGTTACTATTAATAGTAACTTTATTGCATGAAGTTGGTGATTGGATGATGAATTGATGTTGTTGATATGTTTGTGATGATAATCGGATGTTAGATTGTTGATTTGAATGCTAGAAATTCAAGAATGCATGTTGTAGTTCATACCTTACTAAAGATAGTAACTTTTGGTATGAATGTTGATGAATCATGATGATTAGGTGTTGTTGATCATGTTTAGATGTTGTCATGGACTTGAATTGGTATATTATTGATGAATCCATGAATGTCTTGGGTGTTTGATGAAATTGGGATGTACTTTCCCAAAAGGGAAACTTTATTTGTGCAAATTCTTGAATTGGATGATTTGAGCATGTTTGGGATATTAGGACCATGCTAGTGTATTCATGGATGGTTTCTAAGGTGATTAAATGTGTTGTTTATGTTGTATGAATGTTGATTTGGTTTATTATCTGTTTTGGCCTGTTTGTGGAAAAATCATGGTATGAGTCATATAGGTAAGCTAGGACTTTCGTTGATTGATGGTTGATTAAGAATGAACATTTTAGATGTTATGAGCATGATAATAGTTGAGATTTGCATGGCTTGTATGATATCCAGTTGTATGTTGATCATGTATGATATGCTGTTGTGTTAGTATTAACGAGTGATCACCTATAATGTCACCAACGGGTCAAACGGGTCAACTGAGTCAAACGTGTCTTGTCTTTCATAAACCTTGAGTTCCTTGGTTTGTAGAGCACTTAGGGTTTCATGTTGATTCTGTGTACACGTGCTTATGTACTCTTGTGTTCTAGGTGACCTTCGAAGGTTGTCTTTCCCCTCTTTCTTTCAAGTTAAGCTCTAAGTTAATTCTTGCGCGCATCAGGTGAGTTCTTTCCCCACTTATTTTACATAATCTCTTTTGGGGGAGATAGCATACTGTTGATCACAAAAGCTTTTATATATGAGTGTGTATAATATTGATATAGTGCTGTTTACCATGGAAAGTCCTCACACTTTCGGATTGTTAATATTGACTAGCAGGGAAATTTTGGGTAGTACTACTGGGTCTGACGAGCCCCACCTGTGTGACTCGAGGTCATACGGGTGCAATTTTGTCCTAACACATATATTCGTCACGACCTGGTAAGTCGTGACGGGAGGCAACAAACGCAACACAGTCAGCTTCAATCGCGAAATCACTATGATTAATGTTTTTATGTTAATAGACTAGCTATCTATTGCAATACACTACTTATGACTTGAAAACTGTTTATCGGTTTATCTATTAACGCAAACTCTTGAACTCACCAACCATGTGTTGACTTGTTTAGTATGCTATTCTCAGGTTAAGGTTGCCAGTTGCCTAGGAGCACGCACGTCAGCATTGTTGAGTTGTCTACATTTGCCTTGTTTACAAATTTGGGATTATTTTCATATTAAACAATTGTGTTTGGGCGCGTATGTTTTGCGCATTCTCTTTACATACTACTTGTTTTGGGTTTTCTAATTTTAAAAACGCTTCCGCAGTATTTTAAACGTTAACTCTGGTCTTGTTTATTAATCATATAGAGTCGTTCTTGGTAACTAATGACTGAGATCCTGGTATGTCACGCGCCTCGCGGTAAAACCCTGCACGCGGATTTTGAGGGTGTGACAGATTGGTATCAGAGCCATTGGTTATAGGGAACTAGGTTGCATACACACACTAGACTATAACAGCACAGTTGTTAGTTACTTATTGCTTACTCTCCTTACTGTATACTCATTGGCATACGCAACACGTACTTCGCAGCATGGCATCGTCGTCCAGAAATTTAGGCAAGAGACCTGCACGATCTGAGTCACCTCCTACTTCTCCCGTACCAGATAGGGGATTTAACTGGCCCCGACATCCTTATCCTCCTGGTGAGATAGACTGGGATCAGCCTTTCATACCTCCTGAGCTCAATCCTCCGCGGAACTGGGATTTCTACCCCACCTACATAAACCGTATGGCATATAGAGAGCGCGTACCACCAGTAGCACCTACACGACCTAGGACTAGGTCATCAACCGCCTCTACTTTGCCTACACTTCCTACTTTGAGCATCCCTCTGGAGCAGGCATTTGCAGCCCTAGTAGCCACACTGGACACAGAGCGACAGCGGATTAGAGGACTCACTGATGAGAACTCTGCATTACGATCTGAGATGCGTCAGCTGCGTTTCCAGGTAGAGACGCTTCAGGAGCGACTCTCGATGGCCATTGGTGGACATCATACTCTGGCAGGCAATGTGGTAGCACTTAGTGGACGCATGGACGCACAGGATCACCATAACATTGTGATCGATGATAGGTTTGCTGATTTAGAGGCACAACTAGCAGCACTTCAGGTTGTTGAAGCCCCTGCACCTTTGGTGGACCCTGATGAGGAAGACCCAGAAGAGGAACCCGAGGAAGCCCCCGAAGAAGAACCAGTGGAGATGGATGAGGACAGTGACGGATCTGACGTACTGGACTGATCCTACTTTTAAATGACTTAGACTATGTAGCGTTTCTTTTCTTTGAAACCTATGTGGGAAGGGTTGTTTCCCACCCAACTGACAAACTTAAATTTTGACATTGATGGAATATTTTGTGACTCAATTGCAATTTATTTATCTTTGATTATTATTTCTGTTATAAATGTTGTGGTTGTGGTGAATGCATTATTTCTTATTGTTTACTATACCTTGATGAGATTAATGTGATGGATGTTACTCATTATTGTAATTGTGAATTTTAAAGTGAAATATGGACGCACGTGGAAGAGGACGTGGGCGTGGCCGTGGACGTGGCGCCGGAGGCCGTGGAGCCGAGCCATAAACATGACACCTGCGGAATTGGCGGCATTAATTAACGAACATGTTCAGACGGCATGGCTGCTGCCCAACCGGGACAACCAGCAGGTAAATGATAACAAGAGGTTAAACTAGTTATTCTAGTTAATTGCCTAGGATATCTGACTAATGTTTGGGTTGTCAAAATAGGACCACCACCATGTACCTACAAGTCCTTCATGGACTGTAAACCCCATACCTACAGAGGGATGGAAGGAGCTGTAGGGCTTGTAAGGTGGTTTGAGAAGACAGAGTCTGTCTTCGCGAAATGCAACTGCCCGCCTGCTGATCAGCTGAAGTATGCCACCGGGACATTGGAAGGCGCAACACTTTCCTGGTGGAATGCCCAGGTGCAAATGCTGGGTCATGCCATGGCCAATGAACTACCTTGGGATGAGTTTAAGGGGATTATGACCGAGGAATACTGTCCCCGAAATGAAGTGCAGAAACTGGAGATTGAGTTCTGGCAACTCAAAATGCAAGGCTCAGAAATTGAAGCCTACACGACTCGTACTCATGAGTTAGCCACTTTATGCCCAGGGATGGTGAATGAAATGCATAAGAGGGTGGAGCATTATATACGGGAATTGGTGCCCGAAATTCAAAGTATGGTAACTGCAATAATTGTTATTGTCGCTGCTGCATCGCGCAGGTTTCCTACTAGCTATATATTTATTGTATCTAATAAAAGAAAATTTCTTTTGCCACTTGTCATTTTCTAAGCCTATCTTTTCGCCACTTGTCATTCTTGTAAACATCCTCAATTCATTTTCCTTATAAAGCCTATTATAGTAATTTAAACACTCAAACTAGTTTCTCTCTTATTAAAAATTAATTTATCAATTGCTACATTTCTCTCTTATTTAGATTTTTTAATATCAAACTATCATCTCAAAAATAGATTTTATTAAGCAAATTAAAAATCACATCTTTTTACTAAAATATAAATAATAAAAATTATATAATATAAATTTTTCTAAAACACTAAACCCGTTTGAAACAAAATCTATTTTAAATCGGTCCTTTATTAAAAATATACAAAAAGATGAAATTTTCTAATACCAGTCTTATTAAAACAACCAGAATAATTACAAACTAGTGTTTTTAGTAAACAATATTTTTATATAAAATAAATTTTTTATAAAAAATCTTAAAATGAATGTTTAAAAATTAAACTATTTACATAAGAGAGTTAAAAAAAAATAGTGTAATTGTTTTAGTTCTTGAACTATTACGTATATATAATGTTAATCATATCTTATATTAAAATATCATACTGTAACTTTCATGTTTATTACTAACTATAATCCGCTTATTAAATGGGTTTCTAGACTATCTATCTATCTGGCTGTATATCTATCTATGTATAATTAAGAAAAATTAAGATAAGATGTGACACAATTGTAAGTCTCATTATACTAATTTTCTTATTTCTCTCTATTATTAATAATAATATTGAATACTAATAATATTACTCATACCATTTTCAAACTAAAAATGTATAATTTAATAAATAAAAACCTATTTTTTAATTGAAAACACAGTTTTAAAACGCAAAGTTTTATAAAATACAGAATAGAATGATCTTATTAAAGAAAATTCATTTTTCTTAAAACAAAATATTTAAAAACCATAATTGTTTTGTAAAACAAAAGTTTAAAAAAAAATATTTTTATTTACTTAAAATAACTATTTATACATTATTATAATCATATTTTATCTTCAAAATGGTTTTTTAATTCTTAAATTTTTATTACTAATTATTTAATATTTTATTTGTTTAACCTGTGTAATATATGGGGTACTAACCTAGTATATACAATATTAATCGTTGTGGTCGGTTGCTCAGCGTTCTTATTTTTTTATTTTTTTCCTACTTTATGTTATATTTTATTTTTTTCCATTTGTTGTAAGTTTGTGGATTTTGTTTGGTGGTTAAGTACATTATCTTCAATGTTCAAGGTCTGTTTGACCCTTTGCTCATCCATTTATTACAACTTCTTTGTATTTTAATGTGGGCTGCTTTGCTATGCAGGCTGGTTTGCTGGCCAGGCCTGCATGAATAAGCCTAAACTAAACTGCAATTATATAGATGTTTTCGATGATGATGATGTTTCCTCGCACTTTACGACTGTCATCTTTTCTCAAATTGTAGGTTGAACGATGTTAGAAATTGAGAGTATGAAACATGAAAAAGATGGCGAGCCGGTCAAATGGGGTTAGCCACTATTGATTAAACTTGAATGGTTAGGTCAATTGGTGTTCACCGACCATGATGAGAGAGGAGGAATATCGGAATCTTGGACGAGAAAGATAATCACTATGTTACAAAATAATCCCGCGACAACGCTCGGGGTTTAAATTCTAGTTATATAAAATACACGGTTATTTTAATATTTTTACCGGACCCAAACCGGTTTGTACCTATTTTTTGGCTCCTCTCTATGGTTAATGAGAACCTACAATGGCCCACACCCACTAAAACTCTAGTCCATGTATGTACGTAGAAATAATACTAGCCCAAATCACATTTCATGTACCCCTTACCCGAATAGAAAACCCGAAACTTCACTCACCACATCCACCACCGACCCGAGATGCACAGAGCCTTACGAATTTACGGAGAAGTCCTCCGGTTGGTGAGGCGTCTTCCGGCAGACTCCAGGCCTTATTACGCCAAATACGCCCGTGAAAACTTCGTCAATTACCGACAGATCGATGACAACGATCCCGCAGCTCTCCATGAGCTCTTCCTTCGCGCTTACAATCACTCTCTTTGGGTTCTTAATAAGGTCAGTTTTCATTCATTCCGTATGCTCATTCGAACTTTAATTCAAGTTTTGTGAAAACTGTTGTAGTATTCGGTCGATCAAGCGGCAGCGAGCAGGTTGAAGGAGATATGTGGTGCGGTTTGAAGTGGTTTTTCGTGCCTGCCAACTGTTTGATGAAATGCTATGGTTATGTGTTCATGTTTAAGTTGTATTAGTACGTTTGAATTGACTACTAGACAATTGCCTTTGGAATTCTATTGATTAAATAATTTGTTGGTCGAAAGTTTATATACCATGAAATATTTGTTACTTATTGTCTAGTAAAGATCAATTTTACGATTAAAAACATGTTTACATTCCAATCAGCAAATTCATTTATTTTCACCACATACACCATGCAATCACACCCTTCTCAAACAAGCTTGTGAGACTTTTACTGGCTATGTTTATTTGTTTGTTTGTTTATTCAGAATGTAATCATATTATAGTCCTATCCCCGTATTTAACTTGCCTCATGTCCCTTCCACAGTCTTCGTCCCGGGATACTTGGCCTTGTACTCCTTCCACAGTTGATCCACAGGCTTTCCCGTTAAATTCTTAAAAAACGAGTTGTCATACGTGTCCTTCATCATTTTATTAAGCTTCGCCACAAAATCTGGGACGAGGGTGTCACAGTACTCGAGAAAACGGGCTGTGTAATCATACCCCTGGTCCCATTTATTCCCCTGCCCACGCTTCGCAAAGGCGGGAGGGAAATAATTCGCTTTCAGAATCGTATAATCCGCGACCCCTTCTTGCAAACTCACCGGGCACTGACCATTACCATACCATTGGAAAACATGGGTCATTTCATGGTGCATAAGAGATGTGAACTCCCATTTCAAGTCCCCCTTGTACTCATTCAAATAAACCGCGCTAACATTAATCTTGTCCTCGTCCCAAGTGATCGCTTCGGCTCCTTTAAAATCCTTGATGATAACTTTTATGGTTTCTATGGGTTTTCGCTCTGCAGGGGTGTTCTGTTTGAAGATGGTCGACCATATGTAGTTGTTGATCTTGCCCATTATTTCTTTTGTGTAGGGGATTCCGCCGATAATTTTGTTGAATTTGATGCTGCCCGGATGATTTGGGGACTCGATGATCACTACGTACTTCACGGCAGCGGAGATCGTGTAGAAAGATGATGAGAATGTTAAGAGGGTGCACAGGAGAAGGGAGTGGAGAGCCATGTATATACTGGCTCAAGGTGCATGAACTCAACGAATCTTGCATTCACACATATGTATGCACCATTGCACATATATATACAATTTTAAAAATATAAATGATGTATTATCAAAATACGTGTGTTCTAACGTTATCAAATTGTGTAGGAATATGTCTCTTTTTGAATAGTTAAGTGTTTAAGTCGCATGAGGGACAAATGTTTAAATTTAAACATAGGATTTAACGGTGTGTTAGTTATGGGTTTTAAAGGATGATTTATAATATTTATGTAAATTTTGTTGCATTCTTTCTAAGTACTTGCTAAATGTGTCAATAGATTTTCCTAAATATACGGAAATAAATTACATTTGTTATGTTTTTGCATAATGGACTGAAAATATTTTTTTTTTAAATAATCGCAAATATACAGTACTTGCGAACACGAAATGTCTAGGTGAAATTATGAGAAGACATTGTTTTGGTCATAAAACCAAATAACTTCATTTATTGTTTTAACTAAATACAATTTCAATACGTTAACTATAATATTTTGAGGCTTTCTACACGCTAATATTCATGCTTCGCTTTCGATTATGCCCGCATGGGACTATGCATCATCAGTTAGCCTATTCCCTGTGAATACGTATGAGTTACAATGACAGTATTATATACATACACGTAATTTATATTAACAGTCAAGAAGTCTAGGCTTACAAAGATAGTCGATTACAAATCTTAGTTTTGGTTTAATTAATTACTCTCGTATGCAATATTTAACATGTATGATATGAATGACACGATGCGTATTCAGAAACTTAACCACGATTAACATTAAGCCTATGAAGGAAGACATAACTTAGCCCAATCGGCCGCATGAAAAAATAAACATTCATACGGATTAGTACTTCTCATTTTAATATCACGTACTCATATTTTTGCTATAAATCTTAGCAACTTTCATTAATCTCACCATCCAACAATAACCTACACTTCAATAAACAATGCCCATTTCATCATGTTAGTGCGTTATGCATATTTTTATCGAAATCATCAAAAGTTAATCATTCTAAGACCAATTAAGTATTTTATAAACTCACACAACGCGGCAAATCTCCTCCAAGTTTAAATGTCACATTCTCGTAATCTTTTACAGCTTTAAAAACAATTTCAAAACTCTAGTCACCGATTCATGGTTTTCTTTATTTTAAAATTTTCTTTATTTTAAAATTTTCTTTATTTTAAAAACTACTTAAGAGTCATTTCAAAATTCTAAAAACACTAGTAGGTTTATTTGACCTGTAATTCACTTAACTAGTTTGACTTTTATCACTGATATTAGGAAACATCCGAAATCACCATTCTATCAAATAATGCTTACATACACAATTACATTATGATTGTCGTCAAACATATTTCATTTGTGATATTAGCCATTTATAAATAAAATTTTAATATTTAAACTACATCTTTCACAAAATTAAACTTACCATGTGCAACTAAAATGATCAATTTTTTGTTAGGGATTTGGGTTGCACACACACAATCTGCCTGCAAAAAATAATCACAACAGTTACATAGAGTAAGCTACATATATCCACGAGCTACAACTAATATTTAATATTGTTTTGCTTCCAGTAAAAGGTTATGAATTCAAACATCATCCAAAACAAAATTCTTCTATAAAGAAAAGCTTAAACCAGTTCCATACTAAAAAATATCACGTACATTCTATTAGTTTAATTAAAATATAATTATATTCAGACTTTTTGCTTAAAACTTTATTTCTAATTAATACAAGTAGTTATATTTTTAGAATGTAATAGGTGTATGTAGTTTATTGATACCAAAGAACTGTTAGATAAAGATTATCATGCCTAGTCTTGCCTCTTAATTAAAAGGTTTATTAGTTCACTAAACTTCCCTAATTTATATGCTAGTTTCTATCACAATCTATCCAAACTAGTCGTGTTAAATCAGCACATTTCTAATGTGACAACTTATTTCTAAACAAGAGACCATTGCAAAGACAACAAAATACTATATATAATAATATTCTGATTATAGCTATTAAACAAGAACACACATAACAAGTTAACATTCCAATTAGCCTAGCAACTTCATCACTCATTTCACTTATTTCACCATACAATCACATAACATGATCTAGTCTTGTATCCTAATTAGACACCCGGGGGCGGCGGCGTGTACGGATTCTTAGCCTTGTACTCGTTCCACAACACATCCACAGGCTTTCCAGTCAAGTTCTGAAAGAACGATACATCATAAGTCTTCCTCATCATATTATTAAGCTTCGACGTAAACTCTGGCACGAGCCCGTCACAACACTCCAGAAAACGGGCTGTTATATCGTACCCTTTGTCCCATCTTTCCCCCTGCCCTTTCTTCGCGAACCCAGGGGGGTAATAATTCGCTCTCAGGATCGTATAATCCGCGATCCCCTCGACCAAACCCACGGGGCACTTACCCTCCCCATTCCATTGGAACACATGGGTCATTTCATGGTGCATAAGGGATGTGAACTCCCATTTCAAGGTCATTGGGCCATTGTAATCGCGTAAATATATCGCGCTAACGTTGATCTTGTTGTTCCCCCAAGTTACCCCTTCGGCCCCGTCAAAATCCTTGATGAAAAGCTCTACGGTGTCCACTGGTTTTCGGTCTGCGGGGTTGGTTTGTTTGAAGATGGTGTTCCATATGTAGTTGTTGATCTTGGCCATTAGTGGTTTTGTGTACTTGATCCCCCCGATAACCTTCTCGAATTTGATCCCGCCGCCATGAGTCGGGGCTTCATTTATTATGATGTAGTTCTGCTTTGTGGAGATTTGAGTGAAAGATAATGAGATAGTTATGAGGGTGCATAGGTAAAAGGTAATGGAAGCCATTGGTGTACGTACTAGTTCAAGGTGCATGAACTATATGAAGTTATGAATCATGCATGCACTCACACTCACACTCACACTCACACTCACACTCACACTCACACTCACACTCACATATATAGACACACCATTATGGATATGCAATTGAAAAATAACAGATGATTTATATGTTTTATTTATGTAAATTCTGTTGCCTTCTTTCTAAAGTGTGGCTAAATTTGTAATTTGGTTTTCCTATAGACGGCAATAAATTATATATATTTGTTGTGTTTTTACAATGGATTGAATATACTGTATTAACACTAAACTAATGTTAGGGGGAAATTATGCAAGAAATTGTTTTCAGTCTATTAGGATGGATAATCATCTATGAGCAAAATCACTTAATTAAGTGTTTTGACTTTGTACAATTTCAATGCATTAATTACAGTGAGTAATGGGCTTGCAGTTTGGAAAATTGTTATTTTTTCATGTTAATGGTATGTTTTATTTGTTATACATTTATTATTGTGAGTGTTCACGTTACCGACTTTCTAGATTATTTACATCTATTACTATGTTTGTATTAATATTAATAGGGAGGGAGGAACCTCATGAATGGGACGTACCGCATACCTATATGAATATACGAGGTATTTTACACACATATTTGGTTATAAATTTACGGAAACGATTATCATCTTGATTCTACTATACCACAATCATGTTAGGAAAGTATATTTGTGATGAATAGTAGTACATAAGTGTTGCTAAGAACCAAACATCTTTCAAGAATCGACAACTCCTGATGATAAATTGTTGTGAATATCATATCTAGAGAGATGCCACCATACTTCTGAATCTTCTAAACTAATATATATATATATATATATATATATATATATATATATATATATATATATATATATATATATATATATATATATATATATATATATATATATATATGGGATGGTTCTTGAGAAAACCAAATAATTATGTGAAAATCAAAGAAAACCACGGAAACCAATAACATAATTTATAAATTTTATGTTATTTTAATTGTTAAAAGAGTGTTTAAGTATTTGTTACATATATGTTGAACATAAATACGAGAATGAAGAGTCTTACGTATACGTAAAACTATGTCAAATGAAAATTGGTTACGTATGCGTAACCTATATGTGACGTATATGTAGAACCATGCTACGTTTTTCATTTGATCCATACCCTTACTTATCTATACACACAAACAAATATAAAGGGTGGTAATAAAAAATTTATAGGTTGTGTGACCGATTTCATTGGTTTTCTCTGCTTTTCACATAAAATTGTGGTTTTCTTAGGATCCCTCCTACGGTTACTATACAAAGCATATAATTTCTGCGATGCATACGAAGCAATCTCGACTATTCATTTCAAAATCTCAGCGCCTGACAGACAAAGCGAGATAATTCCACTTTGTTTTTATTAAAAAGGGTAGTTGGGTAATTTCAGCCCATTAGCGTGATAAATAACACAATTGTAAAAACAATTGTGTGATTTCACAACCCCAAATTTTACGGTTTTTTTAACGACCCATAACTGCGTGATAACGAAGAGGTTCTTTAACTGCTATTGCGTGATTATTGACTATAAAATACTCAAGTAAAATAACTACAAGTATTTACTAGGGAATTTTATCTTACTTTACTTTTTTCTTTCTATAGTGGAGATAGTCGCACGTAATGACAGATCACGGCCATATTATTAAAAACAAAAATATAAAAAAATATAAATCACGCAACCATTATATTCTAATTACGCACCAATCAAATCAATTTAGATCATGAAAATTCCATGAATCACGCAACCATTATATTTAATTACGCAAAACTAAAAATCTCTAAATCACACAACCATAATATTCTAATTACGCAATAACGAAATCACTTTACGGCATCAAATAACCATAAAAATCACGCAACCATTATATTCTAATTACGCAGTAACTAAAATACTTTACCTATACTAAGTGATGTAAACAATTACACTATAAATAATCATTTTATCTGTTACTTATCATGCAATCCTAACACGTACTTATCATGCAATCCTAACACGTTTACACTGAAAAATCCAAACCTTTCATCACAAACTTACGTAGAAAAATTACATCACCTCACTCACATATGATATCATGAATCGATCAATAAAACTTGTATCAGTCAAATAGTAAAAACATTAATAATGATATTCAACAATAAGAAAAATTACACGAATCAATGCGAATGAAACATATTCAAAAAACAATCACATTGCAAATCGATCATCCAAGATCAACCAAATCGATTAATATATACCAGAGCTCTGGCCGATCATATCTACAATTATAAAAAATCAAACTTAGGATCGCTATCTGCAATAATCAATTGACAGATGGTATTATGTTCAAAAAAGTTCTCAATACAAGCAACTATTAAAACCTAAAAAAACCTATAAACGATGATTAATGTGCGGATCACGTCTTCATAAATTTTGTATGTCAAAAATTAGACAAGAGTGAATTTAGTTACGCCCTGTAATGGGTATAATTACAATCCTACCCTGCCGTCCAAATTTTTACTTCGCCGTACGGCACCCTGTAGTGGCTTCGTACGCTTCGAACGACATCTTCACTTTGTATTGTAAACTTCCCTATATATATATATATATATATATATATATATATATATATTTATATATTATATAATATATATATTTATATATATATATATTTATATATATATATATATATATATATATATATATATATATATATATATATATATAATATATATATATATATATATATATATATATATATATATGTGAGGGATCAAATGAGAACTCACTTTTTTTGTGAAAACTTTAGGAACCAATATGAGCCAATAGTTTTCAATGATAAAATGTTAATTAACAAAAAAAATTATAAAAAATTTATAAAACACAAAAATAACATAAAAAATAAAAAAAGTAAAAAACAAAAATGTTCCCTTGTTTCCCTCTTTCATAAAAAAATGAAAAAAAAATATTAAAAATAAAAAAATTCTCGTTTTTTTACGAAATTCATTTTACAACATGTGTAAATCCGGTATTACGAATGTTTATAACCAGATTTACACATATGTAAATAACAGGTGGATGATTTGTTTTAAAAAAAGTATATCAATATAGTAAGCGTTGAAAAGATAAAAAATACTTAAACTAATGGTGAATTGTTTTTGAAAAAAATATGTCATGAAAAAAAGGTTATGAAAGTTAAAAAAAAAAAGGTGGAAATAGCATGCGTCTAAAATTTGTGTTCATATTGGTTACTAGAGTTGTCATAAAAAAGATGGTTCTCAAGATAACCCTACATATATATATA
>JACCIY010000317.1:0-43531 GCA_025506505.1 Flaveria sonorensis | reverse complement strand
AACATCTAACTCAGATAAGAAAAAGCCTTTTTTCTGATTCTTTCTTTTAATGTAGAACCTCTCAGTCTGAAATCATAATCCCACTTGTTTATGCTATTATCATTTACTCAGTTTTCCTCTTCCTCAGATTCTGAGAGGTTTTCTTCTTCTTCACGTGCTTCAACCCCTGTCTAATTCTATCTATCACCAACATCAGTGATGATCACTGCATCTCTGATTCTTCAGATTGGCTTTGGGTAGGGGATTTGGCTATATATGTGGCTTGTTGCACTTGTAGAGAATCCTGCTCAATGGTTTGAACAAGTGGTGAATATAAGGAGGTGAAGTTGGTGTGTTTGCTGGGTTTGAATAGATAAGTGGTTTTTTAGTAGCTTCAACTTCTATCTTCTTCTTTTGTGCTCTGAATGCTGCTTTGATCTTTTCAAGATGGAATTGTACTCTTCATCAAAACCTTTTCCACTTCTCTTTCCTTAAAGTCATTACTTGGTTTCCTTAGTCTTAGCCTGGTTAAGTTAGCGATCCAAACTGGTTGAAGCAAACCAGTGATTACTTGAGTAAGCTACTCTTCCAGCAGCTGATCTGGTGATGAAGTAAGTGTTCTTTTTCTGATCATATTTCCACTCCACTATGGGATCCTGTGCTGATAATGGAGTTTTAGGGAATTCTTCACCACATGAGACTTAACTAAGGTGAGTACTTTTGCATTAGCATTTTGGACTTGTCATTCCTGCATCCTAAAATGCTAAAGTATCAGCAATTTGCTCTAGGATGTCAAAGGTAGATCAAGTACTTCATTTTCATGATCATAGTAGATGATCTCTCCATTTTCCTTCTTGATAGCAAGATTCTCAACCCAGTAACATACACAACTACCACCATTTAGGTTCTTGGAGTATCTTCTCCTTACTTCTAGATCAACAATACTTCCTCTAGGAACCTCTAAGGTTAAGAGGCTGAGGCAACCAAAGGATCAATTAAAAGATGCCAAAACAACCAGTTTCCCAACATGCACTAAGGAACAAGAAGAACTAGCTTCGGAAGTTTTACATACTCAAGAAAAATGCTAAGTGTAAAATCTTCCGAAGCCAATGTTCAGAAGAAACTACTGAGGAAACTTTACACTAACGTGTCAAGTCTTCCGAAGCCAAAGTCTCACTCTTCTGAAGGTTAAAGAGAAGTCTTCCAAAGCTCTCAAGACAAATCTTCCAAGCTGAATAAAAATTAAGACTGATTACTTTAGAAGAGAGAGAAAACACATTTTCTATCAACTTTATCATAAAGCAATCACTGTCCGCTGCATGCTCTGGTGGTTCACCAACTATCATAAGTTGGTGAAACCACCATGCTTTATGATAAAGTATTAAGGTCTTTGTCTGCAAGCTTCTGTATTTGTTTCTGTTTGGCTTTTTATAATAGGAAAGTCAGTGAGCTATGGCCTTATCGTGTCTTTTGACTTTAGGCTGATCTTGTTGTCTAGATTAGTCACATCCAACTGTCTTTTTTCATATTGACGGTTGTAGGGTTAGTATAAAGAGTAAAAGGTTCTTGTATTTCAAATATCAATGCAATACTTGTAATAGAACAAAAGAAGCAATATACTACTTCCTTGAAAATTATCTCTTGTGTTCTTACTTTACTTGTGTTGTGTATTGTATCATCTGATTAAAGTTTTAAGTTCCCCATTTGAATTGTTAAGTGATCCTAAAGATCCTCCTAAGTGTGTTAACTAAGTGCAAGTCCCTTTTTAACGGTCCTGCATTTGGTATCAGAGCATTCCAGGCTCTTGTTTGCAAGATCTCCCATCTTCAAAACCTCTTAGTAACACACATCACTAACTCTTCAAATGGCAGCTATCTCCAAAGCTGATATGGTCAAAGACAAAGTCCCCACGAATCATTCCTGAGGATTTTGACATTGTCAAAGAATGGAAGGCTTTATCCAATCAGATTCCAGGATGTGGGAGTCTGTTGTAGATGGACCTCATGTACCATGCACCTCTTCAGCTGCTGCTGGTGGTGGCATGATACCAAAGGAGAGGGCTACTTTTCTGATGAAGACTGGAAAAGAATTGACATTGATCAGAAAGCCATGACGGCCCTCCAAACTGCTCTTCCAAACTCCATCTACAGAGGTTTCAAGAAGTGCAAGACCGCTAAACAGCTATGGGATGCACTGAAACTGATGTATGAGGGTTCAAATGAAGCCAAGGAGAACAAGAAAGATCTCCTGAAGCAGCAGTTTGAAAATTTCACATTCAAGACAGGTGAAACCATGACTCAACAATACTTCAGGTATGTTAAGACTTCAGGTATGTTAAGATTGTGGATCTCTGGGTGATGTTGGGGTAACTATTGAGAACAGGGATAGTGTTTAGGAAGTTCATGTCCCTCTTCCAAGACAATGGACACACTACTATTTGGTCATTAAGAGGACTAAAACCTCAAGACCCTCACCTCACTGAGTTGTATGGTATACCTCCTTGTACCAGATGGAGATGAATATGCAAAAATTCTTCTGGCAGCTCCAACACTCACCAGAGTTCACCCTCCATGTGGTGAAAGGGATAGCAGAGACCACAGCATCATCTCATCTGCTACCTTGAGACTTCATAAAAGGCCCCTTTCATCACCGTTCCCGGAGACACCAAGAGAGAGCTACATCCATGGAAGTCCCTTCCAAGAGACAAGCTCCTCTCAAGCTTTTGTTTCCATGATGAAAGTTTAGGCAACTTTTCTCTTTACTCTTGAAGACCTGGACTGTATCCATCCAGATGATCTGGAATATATGGAGATAGTCCAGCAGATGGCTCTTCTCACTCACAGAGCCCAGAAATTCTACAAGAGGACTGGGAGAAGGTTACCTAGCAATGCTGCCAGTGGCAAGTTTAGGCTGGACAGAGCAAAGTCAAGTGTTACAACTGTAACCAGATAGGACACTTTGCTAGAGAATGAAAGGCACCCAAATCAAATGGTGGCCAAGCCTCATCCCGGCCAAACTACACTGAAGGAGGGCACCAAATGAGAAGCCAAGACAGCAAGCTACAGTTGCTGTTGAAGAAGGAGGCTTTGGACTGGAGCTTTCAAGCTGAAGATGCATCTCTAAACCAAGCACTCATGGCTGACCACGATGAAGCCAAGGTACTTGAACATCTATGCTCTCCTGATTAATTCCAAAGTAAACAGATACAGGTCCTACAACTTGGAAATGAGATCTGACATTGCGTCCTTGAATATTCTAAAAGCTGATTTTAAAAGAGCAGAAAATGACTATAACGTAAGATAGAAACTAGAAAAAAACAATTTCAAACTCTTAAACATGAGCAACAATTACAGGACTCAAATTAAGGATCTCATACCAAGTTGACTGATGCCAGGCTGAGCTTGTGATCAGCAAAGCCAGGGCAAAAAATGTGTTCTTGAAGAGGAAACATTCAAGAACTGATATCCTCATCTCTGCATGCAAAGTTGTTATCAGAACAAGCAGACTGGGATCTAGTGAGATAGCTCCTCCACACTCTCTACTATTAGTTAGATCTCTAAGGTGTGGAACTGGACAAGATGAGCTTCCATCCATATACCCTAGTGATGAGAGGATGAAGAGGATAAGGTGAGGGATGACTCTGAGGTGAGTGAAGAGAGTAAATCCAAAAAGGTCACCATGCTCCTAAGGAGGAAAAAACGCTGGTTTGAGCAAAACAAAAGGAAGAACTTGATCAGAAGAGCAAAGAGAAGATCAAGAAAAGCTCAAGAGGTCAAGACCACATTTGATCCCAAACAGAAACAAGTATTTGTCTCTGTAGGGTTCAAGGTGATAAAAGCTGAAGATCCTGCCAAGAATTCTAGTACAAAGTTGCTACTTCAGCTTCAACTCACCCAGCAACCACAAGAAGATTGATCAGCTGTGCATCACTGCTACACAGCCTGAACCATCCATTCCAAAGCAAGCTTCACCCTAAAAGCCTGCTGCATCATCTGAAAAGGTGAAAGAGAAAAGGAAAGTGTTCAAGCTAGTCTTCTTTGAAAAGAAGGCTCTCAGAAGAAAAGATATAGACTGTGTTATGTGTGGTAGTACCTCACATATGGCTAAAGATTGTCAATACAATCAAAGGGTACTACCCAAATGATCAAGAAGAAAACTTCTGAGAGGAAGAAGAAACAAACAGCTTCGGAAGGAAAATCTGTTTCCTTCGGAAGCTCCAAAATGAAGAAAAAGGCAAATGAACCATTGCCTTCGGAAGGAAAATGGTCTCGAAGAAAGGAATGCTTTTGAAGTACTGAGGCCTGCTACAGTGAAAGCAAGATCTTCCGAAGTATTAGTCTCCAAAGCTTCCGAAGCCATAAAAGCTTCCGAAGCATTGAAGGTCAAGCCAAATCTTTCAAAGGTGGTGTGGAAGATGAAGGAAGACCATGTGGCTAAAAGTTCATCATCAGAAACAGCAAATGATCCCCAAAACCTGAGCATAGGATCTATTACTATTTCTTTGCCTTTAACTCATTCTATAAGCCCAAGACCAATGAGGCTTGGGTTTCCAAATCTAACTAAATCATTTCTTTATGGCAAGGACAGCTAAAGACCAACAAAAATATCTGGATTATTGATATGGCTGCTCCAGGCACATGACTGGCAATGAGTCCTTGCTTCAAACTTTGAAAGGATTGATGGAGGACCTGTTGCTTTTTGGGGAGATGCAGGAGGGTACATTACTGGCAGGGGCAAGGTTACAAATGGTAAGCTCAGCATTGAGAAGGTAAACTTTGTCAAAGAGCTTGGATACAATCTTCTGAGTGTGTCCTAATTTTGTGACTAAAACATCATATGCTCTTTACTGAGCATGAGTGCATTGTTCTCAAGCCTGGGGTTGACATTCCTCCTGAGCATATTTTGCTTAGAGCCCCCAGGAGAGGAAACATGTACAAGATGGACTTGCAGGAAGCATCTCCATCTGGAGAGGTTTCTTGCTTCTATCTAAAGCAAATAGTGATGAGTCTTTTCTTTGGCAAAAGAGAATGTGCCATGTAAACTTTAAAACATGAATAAACTGATTAAGAATGATTTGGTAACTGGAATACCAAAGAAAGAGTTTATAAGTGATGACCACTGTGTTGCATGCCTGAAAGGGAAGAACACAAAGTGTCTCACAAGCCAAAGGAAATGAACTCTATCACTACTCCCCTACACTTTTACATATGGATCTTTTGGCCCCACCAGTGTAATGAGTCTAGGAAGGACCTCATACTGTTTAGTGATCATAGATGATTTCACAAGATTCACTTGGGTTTTTTTCCTTAGAACTAAGGATGAAACCTCTGAAATCTGAAGAATTTCATTCTAAAATGAGAATCAATCTGATCACAAGGTCAAAATCATAAGATGTGATCAGGAAAACAGATTTAAAAACCAAATCCTTATACATTTTATGATGAGAAGGGTATTTCAAGACAATACAGTGCTCCAGGACTCCTCAGCAAATGGTGTTGCTGAGAGGAGAAACAAGACACTTATTGAAGCTGCAAGAACTATGTTGCTGACTCTAAGCTGCCCATCACCTTCTGGACAGAGGCTGTCAACACAGCCTGCTATGTGCAGACAGATTTTTAGTAGTTAAGACACATGGTAAGACTCCTTATGAACTGTGGCATAAAAGGAGACCATTTATTGGTTTTCTCAGAACATTTGGATGTCTTGCACCATCTTGAATACCAAAGATCAAATAGCTAGTTTGCTGAGAAATCAGATGATGGACATTTTGTTAATACTCTTCTCAAGCCAAGCTTATAGAGTATACAATCTCAGAACTAGAATCATTGAGGAGTCAGCCAATGTGACTTTCAATGAACACACACCCTGTGTGAAAGGTTCTGGTCCGGATTGGCTATTTGATCTTGATTTAGTTACCAACTGCTTTAACAAATCTTGTGAGAATGTTTCAGGATCTATGGATATAGGTCACAGAGGATCCTGACCCAAGATTTGAGCTGAGAAGACCAAACAAGAAGACTACTTCAGCTCCAATGGTGACTAACCCTGTCATTGAGGCTCCAATCAGCACAAGCATGACAAATACTACTGATTCAGCTGAATTACCCTCAAAGTCCAGTTTAGAGGCTTAGAATTCAGGTGAAGGAACCCCAATGCAGGAGGAATGGATGGTGGTGACAGTGATCAAGAATTTCTTGATGTGATAACCACTCCATTGAAGACAACATCAATGATGTCATACACTCATTGGATCAAGTTTCTCTTGATAAGTGTGCTGATGTGGTGGGGGATTCTTCTTTGCCAGATCAAAATTTCTCTAATCTTGATCTGTCCAACCAACTTGCTGTGATTCCTCAACTCAGGATCCACAAGTCACATCCCACCATAAACATCATTGGAAATGTTGACTCTGGGGTGAGAACAAGAGGACAAACTCATGATAGCCATGTTTGTCTACATTCTTGTTTTTTATCCCAATTGAGCCTAAGAAAGTTGATGAGGCTCTAAAGGATGGAAGCTGGATTGAAGCAATGCAAGAAGAGTTGCTTCAAATCAAAAGACAGAAGGTGTGGAACTTGTGCCCTCTTCCTCAAGGGAGACTGTCATAGGTACCAAGTGGGTATTTAAGAACAAGAAGGATGATAGAGGGATCATCATCAAATAAGGCTAGACTGGTTGTCCAAGGATACACACAAGAAGAAGGAATTGATTATACTGATGTCTTTGCTCCTGTAGCAAGACTTGAAGCTGTAAGGATATTCCTGCTTATGCTGCATTCAAGGATTTCAGGTCTACCAGCTTGATGTGAAGTGTGCCTTTCTTTATGGGGTGATTGATGAAGATGTTTATATAAACAACCACCTGGCTTTGCAGACCCAAATCATCCTGATTACGTCTGCAAGCTTGATAAAGCCCTTTATGGACTACATCAAGCTCCAAGAAAGTGGTATGAGACCTATCAACATACCTCTGCAATCATGGATACAAAAGAGGTACTATTGATGGGACTCTCTTCATCAAAGATACAGGGAATGAGACATTGCTAGTTCAGATATATGTAGATGACATCATCTTTGGTTCAACTAATCCAAAGCTCTGCAAGACTTTGAGATGCTGATGAAGAATAGATTTGAAATGAGTGCCATAGGGGAACTCAATTTCTTTCTAGGATTCAGTGAAGCAGGTTGATTGGCATCTTCATCAGTCAGTCAAAGTATGTACAGGACATACTTACAAGGTTCAAGATGACTGACTGTAAAGTTGCTAAGACACCCATAGCCAGAAACCATTCCCTTGGTCTTGACCTTGAGGGGAGTGTGTTGATGAACATCTCTACAGGGCTATGATTGGGTCACTTATGTATCTTACTGCTAGCAGGCCTGATATCATGTTTGCCCATGTATATGTGCAAGATATCAAGCAAACCCCAGATGTCACACCTAATCCTTGTCAAAAGGATTCT
Source organism: Flaveria sonorensis (assembly GCA_025506505.1). NCBI lineage: Eukaryota > Viridiplantae > Streptophyta > Magnoliopsida > Asterales > Asteraceae > Flaveria > Flaveria sonorensis. Next base: position 36,090 of record JACCIY010000317.1, on the reverse strand, counting down.
TAGATATCTCAAAGGTGCTCCAAATCTAGCCTTTGGTATCCAAAATTCAGACTTTAATTTGTATGCTTATACAGATAGTGACTATGGTGGCTGCAACATGACTGCAAAGTCCACATCTGGGGTGTCCGTTTCTTGGTGGAAGGATAGTCTCTTGGCAATGCAAGAAGCAATCCTGTGTGTCTGCATCAACTGCTAAAGCTGAATACATTGCTGCTGCAGCTGCTGTGCTCAAGTGCATTGGATTCAGAATCAGATGCTTGACTATGGATTCAACTTCAAGGAGACTCCCATCCACATAGACAACAACAGTGCTATCTCTATTCCAGAGAATCCTGTGCAGCACTCAAGGACCAAACACATCAACATCAGGTATCATTTGATTAGGGATAACTTTGAACAAAAGCTTTTGATGACAGAGATTTAAATATCTTGTATCACTATTGGGATGATTAACTTTGAATAGATTTTCTGAAATAACTTAATCAAATTTTCTTCTAAATTGTGTGTCCTAAGTTGTCTATTAGCTCACCTCATAAGCCCAGTTCTCTTTGGAAAAAATAAAATTTTAAACTGATATTCCTTAGAATGATAATAAAATTTTACTTTCGAAGAAGTGAATTGTCTTCGGAAGAATTTATGTCCTAAAAATTCCTTCAACTTGTTTATCTAAGATTTACCTTCGGAAGAAATTCTTGAAGTATCTTCAGAAGCTTAAGTCTCTTATAAACAATTTAATGTATTTTAAGAACAAATTTCTTCCGAAAGCAATTTAGTCTCGGAAGACTTACTCATTTCTTCCGAAGTCAAAATTTTCAAATTCTTGGGGATATCTTCCGAAGCATAATTTACCTTCGGAAGCTTTGTTTCAAATCTTCCGAAGCCACAATTGTCTTCGGAAGTTATTTTCTACTTCCAAGAAAACTAACTTTTTGGGGCTTTTTGAAAGTAGGACCCACATCTGGATTTCAAAGTTTATCTTTTCAATTAACTTTGTCTCAAATCCAGTGTATATCTTTCCAAACGGTTCTCTTTCATTTCATCTCTCTATTGATCTTAACCTAACTTACCCCCAAATTTCATCTTCTTCTACCTTCTAATTAAACTCCACCTCTACCCCTGACAATGGCCAACCCGGATCGTCGTAACACCTTGTCATGCACTGCATAGGCAACACAACCAAGTTACTCTGTTAGACCCTGAGAAGGATCCAAGCTTCTCAGACGTTTGTAGGTTCTTTCTTTGTCTCATTACTACACCTCCCTTACAATCGATCCTCCTCTCTATGAGGATCAATTGCTTGAGTTCTGGCGGACCTGTCAAGAGGTTACCATGGACGGGGAGAAGGCACTGTCTGCCACAGTGCAGGGGAGGACACTGTTCATCACTCCAGCCATCATCAACACCCATCTTCAGCTGGATGATGAAGAAGGTGAAATGTCCTTCCCAAAAGCTACTGTCAACCATTCCTTTGAGCAGATGGATATGAAGGTGACTTCACAGTCAAGACCTTCAGGAAGGGGAAGGTCTCATACCAGTGAAGTACCTCCTCCATGTTGTCATCCACAGCTTGTCTAACAAACATGGAGGATGGGACCAGATTCCTAAAGACCTCTCCTTCATTGTCCATGGGATGGTTCAAGGGGTCAAATTCAGGTATTCTCAGTTTGTTTTCACAAATTTACTTGCAAATTTGGACTCCCTAGAATATTACATGTTTCCCCGGTATGTTCAACACATTCTCAACTGTGAAATGGGACCACAGTTGAGGGGAACAGGTAATGTTCTTAAACTTGCACATATGAGGCCTGTCATTTTCAAAATATTGAAAAAGCCAACTGTTGGGTTCTCAGGGTAGAAACAGCCCTTGTCCCAAAAATGTTTGAGCTCATTGCTCAGGGTGACATCCTAGCAGCACCAGCTAGTGATAAACCAACACCCTCTACTTCTCAACCACCATCAAGGCCAAACATTACCATCACTTACACCAGAAAATCCAACGAACCCCTGCACCTGCTATTGAGCATGTGTTGGCCCCCATATCACAGCCTACACAGGAGGAAGTGGACATTAGAGCTCCCACTTCCCCTGAGGAGCAAACCACTCCCATCTTTGCAACTATCAGTGCTGAGGTTCCTCATGCTCAGCCTGATGAGCTCACACACCCTCTCAAACAGCCTTAAGCCATCACTCTAAGTCTCAACACTCTAGTGATCACCTTCAGGGGAAAGTTACCATCCCCAACCTCTTGATTTAAATCAACCACTTCCTATCCTTGACTTCTACTCTGATGAAGATTTGGGTTTCAATGAGTACCATGAGTCTCTCCTCTCTTCCCACACTCAAGGAGTGATGAGTGCTCCTGCCTCACCCATCTCTAGCCCACATCAGACGCCCCAAACTGAGGTGGATCTTCAAATTGTCCAGGAGATCCATCAGATTGTCCAGAAGATCCATGTGGTAGAGGCTATCACTGTTTCCAGTGATAACATCACAAGGACCTCTACCATGGCAACCCAGCCTCTTGACACTTCTCTTGAAGATGTCATTGGGCGTGGAAATCCAGCAGCCAACAAACCTATGCTGGTGATGAGGGAGAAGACTCAGGTCCAATCCTCTCATCCCCATATGACTCTTCATCTGAAGATGAGGGTAGTATGCAATAAAAGGTGCACAAACTTTCAAACATGTGCACCTACTTTGTGTCAAAGATAGCTCACCTGGAATCTCAGGTGACTATCTTGCAGAAAAGGGTCAATGACCAGCAACTTAAGATCACCGATCTCAAGGGTAAGCTCGTTGAGAGACCAATGAGATCAACTCATCCAGGTCCACAAGAACCTGTGGCTGTCATGGATCAATCTCCTAGCTCACCTATGCAAGAGGGTGATGCTACCAAAAAGGGGGAGAAATCCTAACAATCACAGAACTTGGGAGTTCCTCTCAGAGTATAGACATAGAGAACTCACCATCCTGTCTTGCAGTTGTCCATACTCAACAACCTCCTCTAGACAGTGATCTACATTTGTTAATACTACAACTGTTTGAGGAGGGAGTACCAAGAGCAATGTCTGCCCCTTCTGAGAACCCAATCTGGGTTGGGGTTTGACAGTGAAAGGAAAGCTCTTGTACTTTCTAGAGCTCATGGTCAACTAGAAATCTTAAACATTTCAAACCTGAGTTTCTATGAGGGTATAAATCTGGTAGATCTGGCACTTGTCAACCTAAGCAATAACAGACAAGCTGCCAGACTAGCCAGTAAAATTCAAGATTAGGTGCTGGAAGAATTCAAAAAGAGATCAGCATTATATAGACAGAGGCTAGCAGTGGAAGCCTTTGGTTAACTGGATGTTAAGGTGGACCCTAAGATTAGCTTCAAAGGTAAAGCCTTGACTAAAGGCCCAGAGGCTGAAACTGTGAACCTTGAGAAATATTTCCTCCAGCACCCTATACCCTCTGTGAGGCACCAGCTGGTGATGGTGCATCATAACCTCTCTCTGGCCAGAGCATGTATGCTAAACCAAGCAATGAAGGCCAAAGCTCTCCTCAGCCTGTGGCAGACAAAGGCAAAAGAAAACTCACTGCTGAGGAGATTGAAGAAGAAAAAAGAGAGAGGAAGAGGAAGCTAAGGGAGAGAGTTCTAGTGGTTCCCCAGGATTTATGCAAGTTGCAATCAGGGCTGCCACTATTCTAAACTCTCAAGAAGATGAACTAAGGGTAGCCAGACTCAATTATCTAGGGACCAGGAACTACAATGTTGATGAACTCATCTCTCTCCCCTTAGATGAGTTAAATGAACTGGCAGACACAGAGCTGTCAAAGGAGAGAAAGGAAGCTGAGAATGCTGCCTTAAACCTCAAACACAAAGAAGAATTAAGGAGGAAAAGGCTTTATAAGGACATTCCTATTCTCTCCCTAGTTCAGGAAAATCCTGAGGAAGAGACTGTGACTACTGAACAACCTCAAGTAGTTGATGAAGAAGAAAGATTAAAGATGATCAACTACTTGAAAGCCACAGGTCTCTATCAGGCACCAGCACTTCTTCCCTTGCCATATGACTACATCTTATTTGAATATAACAAGCAGCTAGAAGAGAGAGCTAAAAGAGAAAAACAAGTGCTAGAAAGAGGCAAAAAGAAGAAACTGCTAAATCAAGAGCCATCATCCAAAAAGTCTGAAAAAGTCTAAAGATAGTAGAAGATGATGAGCTTCTTGAAGCTTTATGGGTTCTCCGGAAGGAGGCTTGGTCCCATGTCTCTATCTACAATGGATGACCATATAAGGATGATCAAGCAGAAGAATAAAAGGGGAGAGCTTGTGGATCTTCATTCATCATCAAGTCAAGTTCGACCTGAAGTTGAGGTAAAGGTGGAACCTACAGAGACAACACCACCTGCACCTAAAGCTACACAACAGCCAACTTCATCTTCTGACCCATAGCAGGGTTCTCCTCCCTCTCCTTCTAAACCTGGGAAAGAGGAGATCCCAACTAAGAGGGAATCCACTGAAGAACTTGGCAGAGAAAACCAACCCTCTCAGTCAAAATCATCAGGAAGAAGAAAGAGGATGGCCAGAAGAAGATCTTCAAAGAAGAAAACAAGAAACGCATCCTCCTCCCAACCTCAGGATGAGTCAGAACATCCTAAGGAAGTGCATGTAGAGGGCTCTCAACCAACTCCCATCATAGTAGAGCCTCTCTCTGTTGGAAGACCAATTCTATCCTGGGCATTCAATGAAAACCCAGATAGATGGTATGTCACTAGAGATCAGGGAGAACAACATATCTATTTCACTAGTGACATGCTTGAACTCCCTTTGCATGATCTCTATGACATGAGAAGGTACTTCATGAGTCTGAAGAATCCTGATCTACTGATGAAGAAAGGAGTTCTGAAGATTCTCATGTGGACTATCCCAATCTGAAGAACTCTCTATTTTAGTAGCATCAGCCTAGGGGGAGTTTGTAGGAACCTCTAAGTTTAAGAGGTTGATGCAACCAAAGGATCAATTAAAAGCTGCCAAAACAACCAGGTCTTCCAACATGCACTAAGAAACAAAGAAGAACTAGCTTCAGAAGTTTTACATACTCAAGAAAAATGCTAAGTGTAAAATCTTCCTAAGCCAATATTCAGATGAAACTACTGAGGAAACTTTACACTAAGTGTCAAGTCTTCCAAAGCCAAAGACTCAACTCTTCCAAAGGTTAAAGATGAAGTCTTCCGAAGCTCTCAAGACAAAGTCTTTCGAAGCTGAATAAAAGTTAAGACTGATTACTTTAGAAGAGAGAGAAAAGACACCTTTCTATCAACTTTATCATAAAGCAATCTCCTGTCCATTGCATGCTCTGTCTTTGTCTGCAAGTTTCTGTATTTGTTTCCTGTTTGGCTTTTTGTAATAGGAAAGTCAGTGAGCTATGGCCTGTCATAGTCACTAGTCAAAAGGCAATCTGCCTTTTGACTTTAGGCTGATCTTGTTGTCTAGATTAGTCACATCCAACTATCTTTTTGCATATTGACGGTTGTAGGTTTAGTATAAAGAGTCAAAAGTTCTTGTATTTCAAATATCAGTGCAAACACTTGTAATAGAACAAAAGAAGCATACTACTTCCTTGAAAATTATCTCTTGTTTTCTTACTTTACTTATGTTGTGTATTGTATCATCTGGTTAAAGTTCTAAGTTCCCTATTTGAGTTGTTAAGTGATCCTAAAGATCCTCCTAAGTGTGTTAACTAAGTGTAAAGTCCCTTTTTAACGGTCCTGCACTTCCCTTTAATACCTTCTTTGGAGCTCTTCTCTTCTTAGCAAGGACTAAAGAGATGGGCTTCTCATCATCAGAGACAGTTGATAAGAGTCAAGGGATGATGGAGCCCTGGTCGGTAGATGGGTGGACTTTTGAGTGATTTTCTTTGACTTGGCCTGTTGTCTCTCTTATTGCTCCCTAGCTTATTCAAGCTTTAAGAGCTCTCCAGTAGAAACCTTCATCTTGATTCCTTTTATATTCAGATCAAGAGTTTACATACTCATTGGTCCTACTTGTCTACCAGAGAAACCATAGTATCTGAGAAATTTATTCATCTGCTTCCTATCTCAGAACTCTTGCTGAACTTTATCACCTTTCCTTTTCTCCTTCTCAACCCTTTTTCCTTTAACTTGACTCAGCTACTTTCTCCATCTTAGCATGAGTTGTAGCTATTAGCTTTGATTTAATCTTAGTAGTACTCCATTCCATGATCTCATCGAAATAGTATCCTTTCAACTCAAGTTGAGCTGCTAGGAGACATTTTTCAACATCTTTCTTCTCCTTCTTTATAAGAGATCAGGACTAGGTTCGATAGTTGTCGCTGTTAAAGCCTGCTAAGTAGCTGACCTTTGTGTGCTTTCGGCAGATGGCCTAGATGACTTAGATAGTATTTTCTTAAAAGAGTTTGTCTTTGATCTAGGTGAAGCTTTTGAGATTGTTCTGTTGGGTTCACCACCATGATTGAATTCTCTAGATGCAGTTTTTCAACTCTTGAATCCTTTGCACTCTTGATTAGTGCAACGATATTCTTTTTCTCTAAGAACTCTTGATATTTTTCGAAACTGCTCCACCTTTTTGGTCATCAAAAATTTGGCATTTGATTTCTGTGATTCAATTTTATATCTCCTCTTCAGTAGTCGTAGGTCTCTTACCTTTGTTAGAGGTACAGACTTCAGTAAGTCTGACTACTAAAGGCCTAAGAGTTACACCTGATGCTTTATCAGCTGACTTGGGATCATCGATAGTCATTTGAACTCTCTCAGCTTCATTAGTGACTTCTGGGCCATCAGTCTCCATGTTCACCACAGAGTTAACTGGGTTTCAGTTTCAACTTTCGATTGACCAAATATTACCTCAGCTAATTTTCTATGCTCAGACTTAGGTATATCTTTATAAAGTTGGGTAGGCTCTACCTCAAGAGTTACTCCATTCCTTTTCATCTCATCATCCATGGTTTGGGTGCCTCTTATGTAGACCACCATCTTTTCTAAGGACTCATCTGCTGAAGGAGTCTCTTGTACAGTACTTTCAACAGTTACATCAGTACTTGATTTGTTCATTACTTCAGAAGCTTCTAGAAGCACTTTTAGCAATGGTACTTTATCTTTAGCATATGGTTTAGTAGAGGCTTCTAATCCAAGCACTAGCTCTCTCTTTGATAATTCCTCATCAGATCTCTTTCTTTTTAGAGAGAGCAAGGAAGTAGTATTGGATTTATTTGTCAAGGCCATCTTCCTCTTCCCAAGTTGAACTTTCTGGTTCAACCTCCTCAGTATCCTCCTAGCTTTAATTTCCTTTTCCTCTTCACTATTATAGCCATACCTATCCAGAAACTTATTCAGGTTGATTTCTACTTCTGATAGTGGCTCATATAGCTCAGTCCACTGTGAAGAGAAGGAGATTGGTTGTGTTGCTTGAATGACTTGAGTAGCCAATCTCCGAAGGATATCCTCAGCTTCTTTGGGCTTATCTTACCCTTTTTGGTAGCATCATCTGAAATTTAAGATGACACTAAGGTGATAGGAGAAGGTACATCCAAAGGTTCTTATGGTGCTGAAGATTTAAGACTCAGGATGATGGATTTTTGATGGTCAATGGTCTCTTGAAGATGTTCAACTTTGTTCTCAATATCCATTGCCTTTGCAGCAGCTTGCTAAAGAGTTGTTAGTTGTTCTTCAAGGGAGACAACTCTTGCTGCTTGTTGTTGTAGAGTTTTGAGTTGAGTTTCCAACTCAGATACTTTATCTGTCGAAGATTTCAGCAGACAGATCTTAAATTCAAGAACTGTCGAAGAGAAACATCTTGGGATAAAGGATGTGGGTCAGATATTACTATAATCACATCAATCTCCATTGTCTTTGTTATATGGGAAGGGGAAGACAGTGGATCATGCTGATATGTAATAGGAACATTATCATCCTGGGTAGTAGACATGTGTATTGGAGAGAGTGGAGTTGTGTCTATTGTCCTAAGATGTGAACCAGATCCTAATGAGACTTATTCCGTAGAAGTTGTCTCAATGATATGGGTCTCCTTTTTTGTTTGCTCAATGGAATGTTAGGACTCCAATTGAGGGCTTGTAGTTGGTGTATAGGTCTGCTTTGAAGAAGGAAGAGTAACCTTCTACTTTGAGTCTCATCTAGGTGTGGCTGACACCTTTGACTTGACTTAGACCCTAGTTTCCAATCTTGCCTTTTTAGTGAGGGTGATTTAGGAGCCTGCATCTTCCAAGTACAAGAGGCAGGGGTTTGCTTATGTTTGAGAGATTTTGGCGGTGAAGTGGAGGGTGTGGGATCAGCAATGGTAGGTAAAGCCATGTTGTCATCCTGAGGCTCAGTGACCTCAATCATATACGCAAAAAGGGGAGTCACCTTCCCTGAAGAAGATTTAGGAGTTATCCTGAACTTTGAAAAGATTTCTTTGTTTAAAGTTCCTAGTGCATGAATAACTCCTTTCAATTCTAATTTATCCCTTAGTTCTTCTTGTAAAATTAGTTAAAAGAACCAAGGGTACATTAAAAACTTGAATTTCACAACAGCATTTACATTTTTGTGCAGATGTTGAAAAATAAGTTTGAAAAATCGTAATGTTGCAATTTGACCAAACCATGGATAGCCCCTACTACATCCAATGGTACTTGGTCACATCCTACCAACTTATTGGATAGATAGTATAGGAAGATATGAAGGTTAATTTTCCAATTGTGATATATGAGTGATTTGGAGAAGCTAGACGTCGGGAGGGATCCTTCATATCCCATCTCCTTGAAGGTGGCACTGACCACATCCTTAGAGAAGGAGATACACCATCTGTGTCGTTCAACTTCAAATGTTGACGAATTTTGGAGCTAGATACTGACCTTCATCACTTGTACTATTGCTGTCATGACCTTGACTCTATTCTCTCGTTGCATGGAGCAGGTGTTCCAGAACTATGTTATGTTAGATTCACAAATCACAGGTTCTGTAGTGATAGCAAAGGAGTAATTTCTATTCTTTAGGAAGTTGAGAACATGATCATAAATGTCATCACCTATGGGATCAAATGATGTGCTAATGTTGTGATTTGGATGGAATTATAGGGTTTGAGTGGCCATTGAAAGTGGTTTATTTTTGGAAGACTTTAAGACATTGAAGATTTGAGGGTTTGAGGGTTTGCTTTGTGAAGAAGATTGAAGATGACAATGGTGGGAAAACCTTCAATTTTAATAGTTATGATAATATAAAAATTCAATTTTTAAAATATTTGCCACCGTAACAATTGAAATCGTCGACATTTAATGATAAAACATTCTTTTCAGGTAACTAATTCGGTGCCACTACCTATTGAAAAATGAAAGTGGGACCTACTGGATCTTTTTCAAAAGCATGAGCTGAATTCATCCTATATGCTGAATCTTCCCATTTGGTAGATCCCGCTTTGCCTTGTTATCTGCTGAACTGCAGTATTCGGCAGATACCCAGATATCTACTGAAATTTAGCGGATACCTATTTACCTGCCTATTTGCAAATTTCAGTAGATATGTAGTTTTTCCCATTTTACCAAGAAAGGAATTTCTTTACAAAATTTTCAAATATTGTTAATATAAATCATTTAATTCTTCAAAGTTCATCATCCTAATAGCAGATACAAGATATTTAAATCTAGATTCATCAAAGATTTTGTGAATAAATCTGTATATTGTTCATTTGTATGGACCTTAATTAATATAATGATTTTTTTCTGCACAGTCTCTAATGAAATGATACCGGATATAAATGTGCTCTGTCATGGAATGCTGGACATGATTGTTGGTAATGGATATTGTCAATGTGAATTAAAGTGTTCATGGAAGTTACTCCATAATATCTAAGTTGAGTTTGTATCCATAGCACTTGTGCATAGCAACTTGATGCAGCAATGTATTCTGCTTTAGCAGTTGATGTAGAGACACAAGCTTGCTTCTTACATTGCCATGAAACCAATCTTCCCCTTAGAAATTAACATCCTCCTGAGATGGACTTTTTGTTGATGTTGCATCCTCCATAGTCATTATCTGTATATCCATAGAGATTGAAGTTAGCACTCTTGGGGTACCATAATCCTAACTTAGGTTCCCTTTTAAGATACTTTAGAATTCTCTTGGTGGCCGTTAGATATGACACCTTTGGAGCGGCTTTGAATCTTAAACATAGGAATGTGGCAAACATGATATCTGGTCTACTTGCTGTGAGACACATGATAGATCCAATAATGGCTCTATACTGCTACTAATCAACTACATCCCCCTAAAGATCAGGAGATATTATACATGTCTTTGACATTGGGGTTTTAGCAGCCTTAGCATCAATAGCTTGAAATCTTACTAAGATGTCCTGAATGTATTTAGATTGATTTATGAAAATTCCATCAGAGGTTTGTTTTACTCATATCCCTAGAAAGAAAGTGAGTCCTCCCATTAAACTCATCTCGAACTTTGACTTCATGAGACTTTCAAAGGCTTTGCACAAGCTCTCATTTATAGAACCAAAAATGATATCATCAACATACACTTATATCAAACATCCAACTTGGGGTGTTTACAACACTATTTGAGGAATTTTCATTAAATATAACATTTTTAGATTCCTCAATAGTGTGGTCAACTTTGTTGTATACCCTGTACTGCTTAGCTTGTGATGAGTATCCATTTCTCAGAAAACTTGGATAAATGATCCTTAGTATTAAGAAGGGTGCATGGACATCTAAAAGGTCTGAGAATCCCTATGAATGGTCTTCTCTTATGCCATAAGTCATAAAAAGGTTCTTCCATGTGTCTTAACTATCAAAACTCTGTTTTGAACATATCATGTAGTGCTGAATGCTTGATCCTAGAATGTTATTAGATGTTTGGAGTCAGACACCATGGTCCTTACAGGTTCAATAAGTGTCATATTTCTTCTCTCAGCAACTCTATTTTGCTGAGCAGTTCTAGGAGCACTATATTGTCTTGCAATGCCTTTAGATTCATAAAAACAATCAAGGGAGTGGATTTTGAATTCAGCGCCCTGATCACATCTAATTATTTTAACCTTTTGATCCATTTGATTCGCAACTTTAATCATCAAAGATTTTAAAATCTCAATAGTTTCATTTTTAGTTATCTTTAAAAATCATCTATTATTACCAAGTAATATGATTTTCTGCCCAAACTCTTTACACCTATTTGTCCAAAAAGGTCCATATGTAGTAGGTGCAAAGGATTTATGACTGAATTCATTTATGAGAAGATTTGTGTTGCTTTCCTTTTTGATAGCAAAACAGTGGTCAGCACATGTAAACTCCTTGTTCGGTAGTCAAGTGACTAACCCATTCCAAACTAGCTTATTCAAATTTTTGAGATTTACATGTCCTAATCTTCTATGCCAAAGAGAGGATTCATTGAAGGAAGCTATGGAAATAAAACAAGATATATTTCCTAAAGGTGATGCATTCTGCATGTTGAGCATATACATATTATCTTTCCTAGGAGCTCTTAAAAGTATTTTATCATTTGGATTTCAAAACCAGAGGATAAGACAATGCATTCATGCTCTTTGAGAAGAGTGTTATGTTTTAGATCACACAACTAAGACACACTCAGTAGGTTATAGTTTAACTCTTTCACAAAGTTCACCTTATCAAAACTTACCTTGCCATTGCTGACTTTCCCTCTGCCAGTAATGTATCCTCCTTTTGTATCACTTCTAAAGGCAACAGATCCACTGTCATATGCTTCTAGATTTAGCAGGTATGATCTGACACTTGTCATGTACCGGGAGCATCCACTATCCACAATCCACAAGTTAGTTGTGGTCTGTGAATGATCCTGCACATAAACAATTTGGTTTGTGATAATGGGGACCCAAGCTTGTTTAGTCTTGGGTCTTTCAATTTTTAGCATATTTATATTAATGTTAAATGCTAAGGAGGTGAGGGTTGGATTTGGGTCAACTAAGGATTCAGCATATGTCTTTGGTATCCAGGCTTTTCTTTTGGTTTTCATGTCGTCTAGACATCATCCTTTGTGCTTGACCCCTTGAAGCTTTTGGAGATGGTGAAGGTTTCTCCAACTTCTTCTTTTTCTTTTGGTCTGAAACTGCCAATCCTTTTGATAGATCTTTTACAGGTGCTGAATTTTGCTTGATGTTGGAACTTGAAAGATTTGGCTGCCGAACATGTTCTTTAATGGTTGTTTGGCAGCTACAGACTTTCTTTAGGGTTTACGCTTGTTGTGATGTTTGAAAGAGTAAGCTAGGGGATTGTAGTGAAAGTCTTTTGCATAATGACTATCTTCCCCACACATTAGGAATATGATTTCCATCTTCTTTGATGATTTCAGCATGTGCATTATCTCTTGTAGCTCCTTCATCATCTTCTCAATCTTATTTCCCTGGTTCTACTCATCTTCTTATTTATCTTTTGATTAGTATGAGTGAACATATCTATTTTCTTCTTTGGGAACCTCTTATTATGAATGTTAATTACTTCAGAAATGGTTTTTTGAACATAGGGTTTGGGTCTTATTTTGAAGAGTCTGAGGTTACAGCACATCAATCTTTGAAATGGTTCTTCTTACTGTAGCTATGCTTTGTCTGAAGCTTTGTCTTGGAAGAGGACACTAATTTGCTAGATAGCTGATGTAGTTCAAAAGATGGTATTTCTTTTACAAACTTGATCTTCTTGGTCACATCCTGCTTTGTTTTTGCCTTCAGATCTTCTATCCTCCTTTACTTCTCCCTTTTCTTCTCTTCTTCCTTGTATTTCTTATCCTCCTTTTCATCTACATTCTCAACTACATCATCCGTCTCCTCCTTTTCTGCTATCTCAATCTTTTCAGCTGATGGTTTTGTACAGATGGGTTTGGTAGATACTTGTTTCTTTACTTCTAGCTTGCATTTAAGGGTATAATGGGAGTTTATATCGTTAGAGGTTCCACAGAATTATAATACAGACCTATCCTAGTTTGATACAACCTTTGGGAGTTTTCAATAAAAGCAACCAATTTTTCAAACTTTTCAGTTTGAATATTGTATTTATCAGCATAGGTTTTAGCAATGGCTAAATGACCTTGTGTTGATTTTAATATGCTCAAGAGGTCATCACTTGGGTCTCTAAGTTGGTTTGTTCGTGTTTTAAGTATGAAACAATCTTTTTTAGCTCTACTATTTTATCATAAGCTTGATCAGTTTTCTTAAAATCAGTTTTAAGAACATTGATTGATTCAACATCTTTCATGAGATCTAAATTGTAACTTCTATACAAGTTAACCTTAGTTATGCATTCAAGAGTAAAGCAAGGTTCAGAAATTCTCCTGAGGATACTGCTGTTGTATTCTATTGGCTAAAGGATGGGGGAGTACTTTTACGAGTTGAGTGTTATTGATTATTTGATGAGCTTGAAAGTGATGGGTTAGACTTTGGTGCTTTGCATTCCTTGGCAAAGTGTCCTACTTGGTCCTCTATTGAAACTGCTTGGCCCTAAAGGATATCATTGCTATCTGGTAGTTAATATCCATTTCTTCAAGGTCATCTGAATGAATGCACTCCAAATCTTCTTCAGAGAGTTGAAAGAATTGGCTTGGTCACTGATATATGCAAAGTTTGTGGGATATGATTGTGAAAAGGATGTTGAGGGTGGTTGATTCCATCTGCTGAATGGTGGTGATTATTGAGATTCAGTAGTTGGAGATTCAGGGTAGGTGATCATAGGTGCTTGGTGAGTCACCATGGGAGTTTGATAGACTTGGGAGTGGGAGTGAAAACGAACTGGCTCATGAATAAGGGCCATGAGAGCTGATGACTTTGAAGGATTTGAAGATCTACCCAGTGAATCTTCATCTGCATCCATCTCCATTTGATAAGCACTGAAGATGTCATATAACTCCTTAAGAGTCATTGTCTTCAGATTATCAATTCTTCTTGTAGGCATAGTATACACTGCCCATGTCTTTGGTAAGGATCTTAAGGATTTTCTAAGGACATCACTATTCTCCATCTTCACTCCAGCTTCATTAAGAGAGTCTAGAAGTTCTACATATCTAAGATATGTAGTAGTCATGGTTTCACCCCTTATGAGACCAAAGTTTTCAAACTTCCGTTTCAAGACATCTCTTTTGTTTTCCTTCATGTCTTCCGTACCTTCAAATTGGCCTTCAAAGCTTCCCACAACTTTTGAGCTGTTGTAAACTTCTTGAAGCATGCATGATGATGTTGGATATGCTCATTTTGATCAGCCATAAAGACTTTCAATCCATGTCCATCTTCTTCAGATCTTCATTTGTGTACTTTGTAGGATCTTTTAGGATCATTACTCCATCTTCACCAGCAGCTTGGACCATGGGGATATGTGGTGTATTCTGAATTGAGAGCCACAGTCTTATGACTTGGTTCCTTATGAAATCTTTCATTCGAATTTTCCAAGTATCATAATCATGTGGAGTAAACATGGGAGGTTTGGTCTTAGTCCCATTCTACAAATCATGTTTACTCGAAATGGCTACAACAGTCATCTTGAGATGGTAGGAAAATATAAAGAAAGATGGTGTTTGATAGTGTGATCAAAATAAGAAACAAGTGATTTGTTGAAAGATGAATTCAAGCAAATTAAGAGCCTATGCTCTAATACCACTTATTGGATAGGGGTCTGTTAAAACAAACAAGAACTTCTTTAATGATCAATAACTAACAAACATAGAATCTAAGTTAGTAATTTACTATCACAACAAAAATACTTTGAGTAAAGATAAACACAATATCATCTTCTAAAGTATTCACATGATTAAATTCTTTTGTATAAAGAGTATAATTCGGTAGAGATAATCAAATGGCTTAGAAAGCTTGCGTCAACTATACAAATGTGAGGAATTTTATATTAAAAAATAAGAATAAACTATTCTATGTTTCAGATGCTACAGTTGAACAGGTAATCTGTGTATCAGAGTTGGAAGCTTCAGTACTATGTTGTCTCCTAAAGGTGAAACACAGCAGCCGTCGGCACATACATGCTTGTTCTCAGCAGCAGTCAATCTGTAGATCATGGAGTTATCTGCTGATCGGCACTTTAACTGTATGTGCTGATATGCAGTCTTTCAGCACATGTAGTTCGGCACTGGCCTGACATATGCTGATTAGGAGTCATCCAGCATATGTTATTCAGCACTTGGTTCAGCACTTGGCCTGATTTGGCAGTTGAAGGCCACTGCTAAAATCAAGAGTTTTCGGTAGATTCATCCTTCATTATCCAAAACTTCCGACTACCTAGACCTTGAATGTTACCGGTGTGGGGAGACTGGATATCTAAGAAAATATTAAAGAAAAGTTGAAGGAGTTGGAGGTTGAAAATCTTTTGACAATAAGGTCAAGGGAAAACTCTAAAGCTGATACGAGTATATTCTTAATCAACAATGTAACCGCATCAACCTTATGTGCTTATATCATACATAACTTTTTAATATTTGGTTGTCTGCTACTGAATTGGTCGACAAAAATGGTTGATGCCCTGGAATAGAAACTATTATAACAAGCCAAATCAAAGTAACTAAAGCTAGTATAGACTTCTACATTAAACTAGAAGCCGTAAATTCCTTGTTTTGTTATTTCTTCTAACCTAGAAGGGTTAAGTATGGATGAAGATTTAGAGATGCCATGTAGAATGTAATAAGGATATGAATCATTTCAAAAGATGACAAGTTTCGAGGATGAAACCTATTATAAGGGAGGTAGACTTGTAACACCTAGAATTCCAGCTTCTCGTCGCTGAATGTGTTTGTATAAACTATAATTAGAATGATAAACTTCGTTCAATAGATCGTTACCATTTCGAAAGTTCAAGTTAAATAAAAAAATAGAAACTACAAGGACCAAAGCTGTTATTTAGCAATGATACATAAAATTAAAATAAGGGGGCTAATGTGTAAATAGGAAATTAAAATAAACCTCTCAAACCATATTAATCATCGGCCAAGTGATCAACCAAACTCCCGCACATATAATGTCGTCGAAGAGAAGCAGACCTCTGACCTCAAGATCCATCCCCGTGTTCATTGTTCCTAGGTAAACATTGTCTCTCATATACATTGGAATGAATGCATTTGGTTCATATCACTCATCAAGTATTCATATTACAGTTATGGTTTTAGGTTTACGGGTAAGGTCGTTGTTACAAGGAAGGTTTCAAGCATGAATGTGTCTCTCTCCTTTGATTCCTCATAGGGTGATATTTATTTAAGTGGTTAATTGTAAATATGTCAGTTATCAACTAGGGTTGCTTAATGATGGGTTCAAATGAATTCGAGTTGATATGACAATGGGTTTGTGTGTGTATGGATATGTGTGTTAGAATTGTGTGTATGTTCGATGGTGCAATCATACAATTGTATGTTTGTGGGTTTGGTTGTGTTGTGTGTGTGTGCGCGCTTTGATATGGAGAGAAAAAACATAAAGGATGTTAAGTGCATATGCATGATATATGAATGTTTAAATGGTTTTGTTTTTCTAATAGAGCTAATTCTGGAATAGAAAGTATATGAGTGTGTGCGTGGTGTATATAAGAGTGTATGTACATATGAATAGTGTGTGTGCATGGATTGTGTGTGTGAGTTGGTTGGTGCACATGGACATATATATATATATATAAATATATATATATATATATATACGTATATATATGTAATATATACAATATATATATATATATACGTATAATATATACATACATATATATACATATACATATACTATATACACATGTATATACACACATATATACATATATACATATATATATATATATATACATACATACATACATACATATATATATACACATATATATACATATATATACACACATATATATAACATATATATATAATATATATATGTACATAATATATGTATATACACATATATATAAACACACATATATACATATATATATGATATATGTACATATATATATATGTATACATATATATAATATATATATGTATATATGTGTGTGTATATATATGTATAATATATATGTTATATAAATATGTATATATCATAATTATATATATACATTTAATAGATATATATATATATATATATATATAGTATATATATATATGTGTATATATAGATATATATATATATATAATATATATATAATTGTGTAGTGGTCATGAATGAAATATAAAAATAGTGGTGGTGTCACACCCTCACTTATAGTGGAAATACGAGAATATAATGGATGAGATCATCATAACTCATTGATTGCTAATAGAGACATAATAAATTATATGAGTCAACGTGTAATGAAGTCACCTGATACAAATGGAGACTTCTGTCATGGCTTGTCACTTCCATAATAAACATAGCCAAAATGTAAAACATGTTAAATTCCACATCCAGAGACAAGAGCAGGGCAAACACACCCGATTGTAAACAAACATATGTAATAGTATCTCAACATGCAAAGTTTAAACCCTGAAAAGCAATTTTCTAAATCAATAGCCCTATTAGTCCTACTAAGGAACTATTTTCCACTATCCTCGATTGTTTTTATTACATGAAAAGAAATGCTCTAAAAGGTCAACACTTGGTTAGTGAGTTCGTAGCTTAAATTTAAATAAAAGTGTTGTGTTTGCAAATCGCAGGACATGTGTGTAAGCAAGTTATAAGTAAGTAATATCACAATCAAACTTGAGTTTCATAACTAATCCTAATGATGTACACACAGAACTTGTCAGATTATGTCCACCCTAGAGTTTGTTCGTGACCACCGTTGGTTTCAGCGTCTACAAACAAGGGTGGGGGGGTACCTAAGAGTACTATCAATACCTTTCTATCGACTTTAAGCTGGAATTCAATAGTTGTGAAATAAAGAACCACACAGATGACTCATCCACATACAAGATAATGACTTAAACAAATCACACAATAGTTCAAAAAGTTTTAAGAGATATTCCAACATAAAAGGGTTTTGAGCATTTCTTTTACCCCTTAAATTGTAAATATTAAAAGGAAAACAAGGTCAAGAGACTTACTTTGAAATGATACGAGCAATAAGAAAATAATAGGCTTCTAATAGGCGTGCACGAAGCAAAGAAAGTCAAACACCTATAATAATAACTAATCTTATGAACGCACTTAATCACAATTAATATTCCATTTTATCTAGGTTCGGTTCAGGATATTCACATGACTCACCATGACATTGCACACGGGTGTACACAAACACACACCCATAGATATACTCTCCACAACTCGCAAATATATATAATTCAATCATACACACATATATATGTGTGTATATATAAATACAGACTACTACTCATACATACATTCAATACATACGGCATTACCATAGATATACATACACTTTACATGCCCACAAACCATAATACATACATATGTTACAATACCAAACATACACACCACCAAACATGCATTCATACAATACCCATTCATACACACAATCATACATACCTTCATACAATACAAACACATACCCATACATACCAGACAAACATTATAATCCAGTCATATAAATCTACACCATAATACATACGTACATTACCAAATCATCACACACTCATTTACACCATACAAACACACACATACCCATCACATATAAACACACACACACACACAAACGAACCACCCTATGCACACACATACACACCACCCATGCACACGCACTCCCATCCATACACACAATCCCAGGATCAGCAAAGGTTACTGTGCGGTGTTCTCGGTCATGCACAGACACACACCACTCACACACCTAATATGTTCGAGCATGTATATATACATATATATAGATGAACTATAATATATATATATATATATATATTAAACACCACATAAATAAATATACACAAAAAAAAACACACACACACACACACACCGCCGCACAGCAAACGTGCACCACCGTACACCACCATAATACCCAATGTGTACCAATGAAGCTATATTACGAAGAGAAGATGACGATCGAAAACTCTTCATGATGGATTATAGAGGTCGCCCAACAGCATCCACAAACTTGCTTGATGATAAAGGGGTGGTTTTGGATGGTGGTGGTGGCAGTGGTCAGGGTTAACGAAGGTGGGGTTGTGATTATGGTTCAGCCTTAAAATACACACACATGCACATATATATATAATATACGTATATACATACATACATACATATATAGGATCGGCAGTTAACAAATGCAGAATCTAAGTTAACTTCTTACAACAAACATTGATAACACTTTAAATGTAAAATGAAATAAGAAAATCTATCAAAGTATTTACTCAATTATCTTTGCTGATTACACAAAAGTAATGACAAGAGAAAAAAAAGTAGGCAAACAAGTTTACCTCAAACTATACAAGTGTGAGTATTTAAAACAATGAAATCTAACTCTAGGATCAATGGCATGTTTCAGCCATCATTCTACACATTATGACATACCACGAATGTGCATTACTATTGGTTACAAAGATATGTACAACAAAGACAAAAATCGATACTTCAGAAGATCAGCAGTTGCAAATGTATGTTGTCACCACTACTCTATGATACTTACAGTCCTGTCTAATGTAGTAGTGGAGTAGTAGATCATCAGCATATGCATAAGTGCTGATTCATAGTAGCTCAGTGCTCGAGTATTTTAGCATGTGGAGATCAGTATAGAACTTAGAGTTTGGGTAACTATGTCCTTCTTATGATCCTATATAATATATATATATATATATATATATATATATATATATATATATATATACTGGCACAGAGCATAGAAAGAATGTGAGTTCTCCCATCAAGAGCATTTTAAATATTTACTTCATGAATTTCTCAAAGTCTTTACATGGTCTTTCATTTATAGACCCAATTATAATGTCATCCATATTACTTACACAAACACAGTATCTAATCCAACTTTCTTTATGAATAATGTCTTCTCTATGGAACCCATGTGATACCATTTCTCAAGAGAAAGTAGAGAGAGTCTCATACAATTTTCGTGATGCCTAATGAAGCCCATATAGGGCCTTATCAGTTTGTACATATTCTGGGAACTTTGGATCTACAAAGCCAGAAGGTTAACAAATATAAACTTATTCATCTATCTCTTCATAAAGAAATGCATTTTTCACATTCATTTGAAATACTTTAAAGTTTCTTGAGCAGTAAAGGAAAAAAATTCTTATTGCCTCAAGTCTTGCTACAGAGCAAAAACTTCATCCTAGTAAATCCCTTCTTCTTGTGTGTACTTTGTACCTCAAGTCTTGCCTTGTTCATGATAAAAATTCATCTGTCATCATCCTTTGTTCCTAACACCCATTTGGTTCCTATGACAGTCTTCCCCTTTAAAAGTTCACAAAGTTTCTAAACCTTCTGTCTCTTAAACTTGGGAAGCTTTTCTTGTATGGCTTCTACCCAGCTGTATTCCCTTAATTCCTCATTTTCTTTCCTAGATTCTAGTTGAGACAAGAAGCATGAAAACAAACAGATGTTACCATATTTGCCTTAGTTCTTGTTTGGACACTAGCATTAGCATTGCCAATGACATTCACAACTGGGTGCTCTTTATGAATTCTTAGTCTTTGGACCACTTGGGTTGTTGAGACATATCCAAATTGGTAAGGATTGTTTCAGTTTAGTACATGGTTGAATTTCAGTAGATGGGTCAGCAGCTGAAGTATCTCCTCTTTTAGCAGTTGCACCATTTGTTTCCCTTTCAATTGGTTGCTCAGTCCCTATATGTTCAGTTCATGTATACGACTCCTCATTTGATGAGTCATTATGATCATTTGAAGGTTGATAGATTACATTTGTTGTACTAGCACATGCATCTGTTGACTATAGTTTCATGTGATCAGCAGTTGATCTTCTTTGATAGGAAGCAAGTGGAAGATATACTATGTAATCTTTAGTACTTGTAGTTTGAGTATCTGTTGAACTATCAATTGAATCTCTTAAAGCATTCTCAAGAAAATGGTGAAAAATATTTAGTAATCCATTAAGATCAAACATCCAACTCAGGGTACTACTAACACTATTTAAGGAATTTTCATTAAATATTATATTTTCAGATTGTATGCCTGTAAGCTTTAGCTTGTGAGGAATACCCTACAAAGTACCCATCTATCATTTTCTTAGCAAATTTGGATAAATTATCTTTGGTATTGAGAATAGTGCAAGGACATTGCAAAGGTCTTAAAATCCCTATGAATGGTCTTCGCTTATGCCATAGTTATAAGAGGTTTTTGCATTTATCTTAACTATTAACACTCTGTATTAAACATAGCATGTAGTGCTGATTGCTTTAGCCAAAATGTTATAGGAGTTTGGAGTCAGACAACATGATCCCTACCGCTTCAATAAATATCTATTTCTTCTTTCAGAAACTTAATTTTGCTGAAGAGTCCAGGAGCACTATATTGACTTGCAGTACCTTTGGATTCACAAAATGAATCAAGAGTGTGATTTTAAATATGTGCCCTAATCATGTCAGATTAATTTAACCTTTTGATCATTTGATTCTCACTCTTAATAATAAATGACTTTATAGTTTTGATAGTTTTATCTTGGTTTCTAAAAAGAAAAACTTAAGTGAATCTTATTAAATCATCTATTATACCAAGCAGTATGATTTTCTTCCTAAATTCTTTACACCTGTTGGACCAAATAAGATCCATGGTGCAATAAGTGTAAAGGAGTAGTGACTGAGTTTTTCTTTAGACTTATGAGAGGATATACGTTGCTCTCCTTTTAACAACCAACATAGTGATCAGCACATGCAAACTCTTTATTTGGTAGTACTGTGACTAAACTATTTTTTACTAATTTACTCATGTTTTTGAGATTTACATGTGCTAATCTTCGATGCCAGAATGATGATTCATTCATTAAAAACTTTGTAATGAAACATGACACATTCCCTATAGGTGATGTATTCTACATGTTGAGCATGTACATATTGTCTTTTCTGGGGTTCTTAAAATGATTTTATCATTAACAATAACAAAATTAGGAAAGAGAACAATGCATTCATGTTCTATGAAGATAGTATTTTGTTTCTGATCACACAGTTGAGATACACTCAGCTGATTATAGTTTAATTGTTTCACATAGTTCATGTTATGAAGCTTACCTTCCCAACATGACTGTTCCTTTCTAGTAATGTATCTCCTCTTGAATCACTTCCAAAAGCAATAGATCCATTATCATATGGTTCAAGGTTCGGAAGGCATGATCTATAACATGTTATGTGCGAGTGCATCCGCTATCCACAATCCACAAATTATCTTTTGTCTGTGGATATTTTTGCACATATACATATGGATTAGTGATGAATAGGGACCTAAGCCATTTAGTCTTGGGTCCTTTAGATTTCAGCATTTGATTCTAAATTTTTAAGTCTTGAAGGCTCAATTTGGGTTTTGGGTCATCCTAACTCTTATTAAGATCGATGGATGTCTTTGGTCTCTAGACTTTTCTTGACACTTTGTTTGTTTGAGACCAGCTGAAGCTTTCCGGAAGTCTTCTTCTGGGAGCTTTAACTGCTGATTGTTTGGCAAACTCTTCAGTAGTGCTAATTTATCCTTCTTTTCAGCCCTTAGTCGGTCTTGATTCTGAATGATTTTGGAAATGCCACCTTTCTTTTAGGTGGTTGATCAGCAAATACATGCTTCTACTCAGATTTTGAACTTGTGTCTGGTTGTTAACTGTGCTAAAGGATTATATTGACAATTCTTAGCAAAATGATCATTTTCACCAAGCATCAACCTGGTAACACGAATCTTCTTCCTCTTGGCTGACTCTATCTTCTTTTCAAGCTCTTCAACTCTTTCTTTGTTCTTCTTCTTACCTCTCTCTATTAGCTGATAATAAATGAAGTCCTCAAGAGTCATATTCTTTCTTGTGGGCTCATCTGTTGATTTCTTTCTTCTACCTTCTTATTGTCTTTTCCCTTCTTCAATTATTATTCATCTTGTGATAGCATAAGTGGATAAATTAAGCTTTATATGAGGAAATTGCTTGTTGTGAATCTTCACAGCTACATAACTGATTCTTAACATAAGGTTATGGTCTCTCCTAAAAATTACTTAGAAGAACTAGCACACACATTGCATCACGTGTCTTTTTCATACATCTTTGCTTTCTAGAACTCTATCTTCTTGGAGAGGACTAACCTAGATGAATAACTATGATATTCATCTGAAGATGAGTCTTTTAACAAACTTTCCCTTGGGATCACTTTCTTCTTTACTTTTATTTCTTTTTCATTCTCTCTTTTTTTCTCCTACTATACCTTTTTAGCTTTATTAGTAGGTGGCTTTGCATAGATGGGTCATTAAATAATTACTCAATAACCTCCAAGTTGCATCTTGGATTATATGCAGGAGTATACACCATTGGTGGTTCCATAAAATTGTACCCAGGAATGTCTTTTTAGCAGCTTGGGCGTTATAGTGAAGGCAAGCAACATTTCAAATATTTTAGTTTGAACATTGTAATGTTCATCATATTCTTTACTATTACTAGTCATATGTGGTGATTTTAATCTGGCCAAGAGATTATCAATTAGGTTCTCCAAATTTTTTGTTCATGTTTCACAGAGATACAATCCTTTCAAACTCTTTATCCTTCCTTTTGAGCTTGATTAGTTTCATTAAAATCAATTTTCAGGATGTCATTATTCATATCATTCATTATATCTAGATTATGATTTATGTACATATTTACTTTTATAATACACTCAGGTGTACAACAAGGTTTAGAAGTTACTTTAGATGAAGGAGCTGGGCTCCTAGCATCAAGGCATTATGATGGGGGAGATCTTTTCAAACAAAAGCTCAATAAAGTCGCTCTTCTCCTGAAGCTACACCAGTCGTGTGTCTTGATCGGTTGGAGGTAGAAAAACTTTGATAGTGTGAGAATTGCTTGAAGTTTGGTGAGCTTGAGGAAGATGGATTTGACATGGGGAGCTTACATTCCTTGGCAAAATGACCAAGTTGATTGCAGTTGAAATATTTAACTTACTTTTATCAAATCCAAACCCAGACTTTTTCTGCCTCTAGAATTTTCTCCCAGATCTCTATTGAAATTGTTTAGCCCTGGAAAAAGATCATGGCTATTTAATAGTTCGAGGAGTTTGGAGATTACCAAGAGATTCTTCATCTGCATCCATCTCCATTTGGTAGCACTTAGAATGTTATACAACTCCTCAAGTGTTATTGTTTTCAGCTTATCAGTTCCTTTGATGGACACAGTATACACGGTCATGTTTTCGTGCGAAAACTCCAAGGCAAAAGATGGAATCAAATAAATAGGAAGAACACCTGTTTGACCCCATATCACACAAAAAGTACTGCTATTAGAGAGAAAGCCATGAAGAAGAAGAGGAGAGGAAAGAGAAGATTTGGAGTGTTTAGGTATGTAACTCGTGTAGTAACTTGTGTTATCTACGAAGAATGGGTTATTGGTAAATAAAATGCATGAATGTGTAGTGTGGTTTGAAAAGCTCTTGGGAGAGTTGATTGGTGTAGAAACTTCAAGAGGTGATTTCAAGCCCCTTTCATGCAAGTTTTTACGTATTGAGGCTATTATACATACTAAAATGTTTGGTATGCTTGTGATGATGTTGTTTATGGTGATGAGCATGTTAGAACACCTTAGACACGATAAGTTAGGTTTAGGATATGGTAGTGTGTTATGGGGATTATGGTTTATAGTAGATTAGATACTGATGTAATCAAGATAGGTATGCTTGGGGAATGAAGAGTAAAGTAAGTGGTGCATCATAACTGCCCACTGTAATTAGAGACTTACTGTAAGGCCCCATTCTCAGGACGCTTACGGTTGGTCAATCATCGCAAAAAACATATAAAACTCATCATTTGCAGCGGAGCGGAAATTAACTTTGCATTAATAATTAAAAACATGTCAAATCATTCATATCATTCATTTACATAAAAAATATATTAATACAATAACTTCTCCAAAATATGGATGCCAGAGTTGAACCATCCCCAGTAGTAGCTTATGCGTGCCTGCACCTCCAGCATCAACAATACCTGTCAACTATTATGCATACAAAATTCAGCGACGATGAGTGAGTTCTAGTTTTAATAAGATACTTTACTTTCATTTAAAACATTTTCTTACTTTCGTACGTGATCATTCATTATACATACATCTAGGTATATCATTATTATCTTCCATCATCAATCATCATCATTCGTCATTATTACAATCATTCGTTCATACTTTTCTTTCATTATTGTCTTTCACTTTTATCTAGATCCTGCCATATGTTATACCCCATGTCATGCCGAAGTTGGTACTGTGTCGGGGCTTACAAGTAAACCCCCACGTCATGCTCAAAGCTGACACAGTACCAGGGTAAGCCAGGAGGATCCCGTTTCGTACTTTTCGGTTAATCTCAAGGATTAGACCCCTGTGCGCATTAACAAGGGTTAGCTAAACCACACATAGTTGAGCAAGCAACTACCTCGTTGAGTTGTGAACCTCCATCATTTTGCTTGCAAGACTTTACATTCATTCATTATGTTCCACTTCATGTTAATGTTATCTTTCACTTTCATTACATAATACTCTAAGTGTCCACAGCGGACAGCCAAGGCTCACAAGCGGACAGTTAAAGTTCACAGCGCATGACTAAGATCCACAACGCATGACTAAAACATTCTAAGTGTCCACAACAGACAGTCTAAAGTCCACATCAGACAGCAAAAAATCTCCAAGTGTCCACAGTGGACATGCAAAGTCCACAGCGGACAGCCAAGTCCACAGCGGACAAAATATTTTCTCTAAATGTCCACAGCGGACATGCAAAGTCCACAGCGGACAGCCAAGTCCACAGTGGACAACATATTTTCTCTAAATGTCCACAACAGACATGCAAAGTCCATAGAGGAGAGCCAACTTGGAGTTCTAGGACCTAAAACACATGAAAACGAGCACTATACACATGGAACTCGGTCCAAAAGCTAGAACCTGAATGAAAACTGAGAAGAAATACCTTAAAATCTTACTTTTTAAAGATCACTTTCACTTTCTCTTACTAAAACGGGATGAAGCTTCCTCTCTCACTCTAACCGAAAGTTGAGTGTATGGGAGAGAAAGTATGGCAACCTTTCTTTTTTTTTAAACCCCATTATGGGCAGGTTTGGCCCTTGCATGCTTTTAACCCTTGCTTTGAAAATAACTTCTGCTTGCTCCCTTGCTTTTCTTTCTTTTCTTTTTCAGAAAATTCCGGTGTTACAAGTCCACCCCCCTTATATAGGTTTCGTCCCTGAAACCTGTCACTCCTTAAAGAGATCTGGGTAGTGCCATCTCATATCTTCCTCTGACTCCCAAGTGGCCTCTAATTCTTCAATGCAAAGACCACAACCGCCACTTTAGAGAAGTTTTGGATAAATCTTTTGTAGTAACCCGCCAAACCCAAGAAACTACGAATCTCGGATGGCGTCTTTGGAGACTTCCATTGCATCACCGCCTCAACCTTTGTCAGGTCTAATTAATCCCTTCATGATTAACCACATGACCCAAAACTGAATCTCACATAACCGGAACACACACTTGGAAACTTGACGTACAACTTCTCTCTTTAAGCGTCTCCAACACCTCGCGAATGTGACTAGCATACTCTTCTTTGCTCTTCGAATAAATCAGGATGTCATTGATAAACACAATCACTGATTTATCTAGCATAGGTCGACACACTCAATTCATCAGATCCATTAAAGCAGTTGACGCATTGGTTAAACCAAAAGACATCACGAGAAACTCGTAGTGACCATAACGCGTACAAAAAGCTGTGTAAGGAATATCCTGCTCCTTACCTTCAATTGGTGGTAACCAGATCAGAGATCTGTCCTCGAGAACCACCTAGCACCTTGGAGCTGATCGAACAAGTCATCAATCCTCGATAATGGATATCGGTTCTTCACAGTCAACTTGTTTAGCTCACGGTAGTCAATACACATCCTCATGCTACCATCCTTCTTCTTCACAAATACGACCGGAGCACCCATGGAGAGATACCGGTCGAATGAACCCCTTGTCTAACTTTAGAATTTGAATTCCATTCATGGACTTTTCCTAAAGTCTATTAAATAAACTTGAATTAGTTCAAATATATATATATCCGATTTCTATGGCATATAATAGTTCGTTGGAATCGTTTTAGCGCGCGGAATTTTAAGACGTAAAAATTGGTCGACATACGATTCGAGATGAGATGGATTGGACGAGATGGATTGGACGAGATGGACCAGGGACCTGAAGGCCCTTGCCCCTCCCTTGTTTGCGGCCGAAAACAAAGACAAGGGGGAATTCCCCCTTGTTTCCACACTTTGCAAACTTTCTCTCCAAGCCATTTCCGAATTGCAAACCCTAGCCACCACAACCCAAATTCCTTTTTTCTTCATCTTCTTCATTGAAAATCAGCTTTATTATATCATTCCGTTGATTTTTGAAATAATCAAGACATTCAAGATCGTCTTCTAAGCAACACTTGTTCCTCTTCTAATCTCCGGTAATAAAAATCATTTCTTGATGATTTTGTTCCTTGTTCTACTTTGATAACAATGATTTTCATCATCTAAACACTAAATCATCATCTAATATTCTTATATTCTTTATTTTGGATGTTGGATCGTGAAGATCTAGGTGTTACTGGTGTCGGACTCTCAAATTCTTGGTCTTTGTATATTCTTGAATCTATTGAAGTTGGGTTGTAATCTTGTGTGACCTGATCAAAATAGACATCTTGGTCTTATAAATCATTTTTTAAATCATTAATTTTCTTTCTTAAATGGATGGACGTGTTGAACGATCAAAACTATGAATTGATTAATTAATGTTGTGAACCGGAAGACTAAAATCCAACTAATTTGTTTTAGAACTGAAAAATTGGGATAATCCAAGTTTTTGATATAAATTTTGTCAATTAGTTCATGGAATAAATGTTCTTTAAGTGCTCGACTCAATAATGGTCAAATATTGAGGTTTGGAATGCAAAGGAACAAGACTAATGAACTGGACAGTTTGCTGTAAGAAAAAGATGACGTTTTGAACAGGCTATTACTTGGTCATAATAAGTGAAAATGGGCCAAAATTTTCGTCTAAAAAACTTTCAATGAGTCCTCTAACTAACACAAGTGGTCTCGTGTCGTTTAGACATCGTTTGGTCCTCCAAACGTGGCTAACAAACTGAAGGTCAAAACTGACGAATCTGGGCAGCAGGTTGGTCTGTGTTCATCGAGTCATATCTTTCTCATATTAGATCCAACGGAGATGATTCCTTTCTGTAGTATAATTTAAATTCTTATCTTTCAAACGGTACTTATTACGCAACGTTTCGTTTCCGTTTCGATCTCTAAACAGTTTATGCAAAACTAGTGCGTAATCAGCTCTATATGCTGAAATATTTTGATAAACTTAAAGCTAAGGATTTGAAACTAAATAATCAATTAAAGACAAGATTTGTATTTAAAAGTGGTTAATGAATTTTTAAAAGAATAAATTAATAATGTCTACAATTCATGAATATGGACTAATAGATGTTTATTGAAGGGTGTTACTAAATTAATATAAAGTGACAATAAAAACCCTAAGTACGGTGTGTTTTAAAGTTTAAATCCGACTTTGGACCTGTTCTACTAGTAAATCATATTTCATAAAATAAAAACCTAGATTGGCATTAAGGAATGGGCTACAAGAATTACACCCAATTGGTCATTTTGTCCTTTAGTAATCCTTTTGTGATTTATACTTTTAGTGCTTGCTTGGTGTATTGTGGGATTTGGACTGTGCTATTTCAAGGTAAGTTTCACGGCCCTTTTTTAATATGTTTTACTTGGGGGAAAAACTTGCTTAATGTTTTGGACTATGCCTTGTCTCAAAGAATATTTTGGGAACATTGTATGTGGTTTGGGTCATGGGTTGAGTCTAGATGTCATTCATGAGTGTGTACATGTGCATGTGCTTGTTCTTGTGCTTGATTGTCATGGAGAGGTATTGTTAGTACTAACGGGTTGACACCCCATCCCCGTCGTCGGTATGCTAGTTGAGACTGACTTGGCCTGTGCGTTCCCTTGGATGAATATAATCCGGTAGGTAATTGGACTTGGACTGATCTAAACTTGTGTTGATATCTATGACTGCTATGTACTCTTACTCACACATAACCTTATGTACATGTTTTACACGGAAAATTGTTTGTACTTTTAAACCTGTGAACTCACCAACGTATGTTGACTATTTAGAGCATGTCTTTTCAGGTAACGGTGCCCAGGTACTTGGACAATAGACTTTATACGAAACCGCTCCTTCAAGAGCATTAGACATTGGAACATTAGTTTTGGACTGTATGTTACTATTGTTGGACTTTAAATGTTTTGGATTGTTCTTGTACAAGTTGTTCTAATTTTGAACTTCTGCATTATTTGTGTATTTATGGAATAACGTTATGGTATTGATTGTTCTTGACACTTGTTCTTTTGTGTTGGGCGATGTCATGATCCATTGACGGAGAATTCCTTTAGAGATTCTCTTAGACCCCTAATGTGTTATGACGATCCCGTCTGTCGCATCCCGTGTTTCCGCTACTAGCAGGGGTTGTGACAGATTGGTATCAGAGTCATTGGTTATAGAGAATTAGGTGGATTATTTGACCTACACTATAACCTAAGTACCCACATGTAGTATGCATCATAGGATTATGTGTGTACAGCTATACATGTGAATGTTCTATGTGCATTATCAGTTGTGTTAAGTAGCTTGTCTTACGTGTTATTTGCGATGTTCTTATTTGGAAAATATTTGGTCGTTGTATCATCTGTGTGTCAACTTTGAGAAAGCATAGGTAAGGACACCCTCTCATTATGCGCTTGACTACTATTTGGTCTAGATTGATAAGTGCTACTATAAGGATTCTTTTAAAGGGCCTAGGTTATTAAGCCAATCTTAATATGTGCGTCAGCTGGTGATACCTATGTTATGAATTGAATCTTGGGAGAAGAACACGCTACCTGACATGACACCAACAGACAAGAGCCATGGTATACTCAGGTCAGATGATTGCTTTATAGGATTTCAGACTATACTAAATGGATTCCTTTGACTGTTCCTTACCCAAGTGAATGCTTTCTCAATCAATTCCTCTATATAACTTTAGTTACTTAACCTTGGGTTGGTAACCATATCCTTGATTCTCCAATCATGGATAGCACTCTATACTTGGCAAGATATGTTGACTCTGGCAGGAGGAGCTAGGGGTGACCCTGCAAAGCAAATTACCATTACTGGTGCACACGTAATTGCAATTTGCAATGCATGCAAAATCTGGCAAATCCTTCATGAGATAACACTTATAGTTAGTATGAATCTTCCATTCTATACATAGGACATTGGAGTTCCTATTCTTATAATAATCAATGGTGTGGAAACACCTATCCTATTTATCCTTGCATAAGTACAAATATATCTGGAGCCTTCATGGGAATCATACTGGGACATTTTAGCCCAGTATCTATGAGACATTTCTCTCGCTTTTTTTGTGATCATGAAAATTAACTACATGTTCAAAATGTACTTGGTCTTTGAAGAGTTTATACTAAAGATGAGACTCCATGTACCTATGATGCTTTGTTCAAACTGATCTTAATACTTGGAGCATTGGTTTTTGAGACAATCTAGCATTATACTTGATGGAGTAAATGGATGTCATGTAACAAGATTAGACATTGTCCTTAGTATATCATTGGTTTGGTGGGAAAGCTGCAGGAACCCTATACATAAACATCTTCGGTATGCTAAGGATGTGCCTGAACTGGGCTATATGATGATCTTAGAGGATTAGAGTTAGACATGGTGAGACTGATAATATGAAAGGAAATTGCACTAGAGGCAAGATTGGTTGTATGTGCATGGAGTTCCTGATATGCAAGCCAAAAGAGTACGACGGGAAAGTTGGTGCAATAGCCCTGACCCGTTGTATTGAGAAAACGGAAACGGATTGGACATCGAGATCTGTGCTAATAATCAAAAGGCAAAGAGTGTTGTTTGGCCACTAGTGGCAAAGCACTAACGTGGTGGAATATCCAAGTTCAAGTACGAAGTCGAGAAATGTTATGATAGCCATGACCTTGGACGGGCTTAAAGCATTAGTTTCTAAGGAGTACTGCCTCATGGACAAGATGCAAAATAGTGATCATTAGTTTTGGAATCAAGTAATGGTGGGATCAGGTCATACCACCTATCCCTACCCACTCCATAGGTTGGCAAAGCTAGTGCATATTTGTGACACATAAATCAAAGTGATGGAGAAGTATATCAGGGGGCTGGTTCTACAGTTCGTGGAATGATGGTCACAGCTGCACCCCCAACCATTTAGAGTGCAATACTAAAGACATGTATTTTAGCTGAAGAGATGGTTGTATTAGACCCTCGAGAAAGCTAGTGAGACGTTGTTGGGTCATATAAGGCTGGTGCAACCAAAACAACACTTATAAAAACTTTGAAGTGCTAAATGAAGTGGTCTTCCGAACACAAACTGCTCTTCCAAGCTAAGTCAAAGATCTTCCGAAGACAAAGCTGATCCTCCAAAGCTAAGTCAAAGATCTTTCGAAGCTCAAAGTATGAAGAACTTCCAAAGGAAGAACTTAGTCTTCCGAGACCAAGTTTTTCTCCTTCCAAAGTATACAACTTAGAAGATCCAAAGACAAAGGCTTCTGAAGAATAAAGTCCTGAAGACTTGCAGAAGTTCAGAAGAAGTTGTTTCTTCCAAAGCCAAAATTACCTTGGAAGAATTTATTCTTCAAAGCCATTTACCTTTGGAAGAACCAACTATGAACCAATGGACATAAGTATGGTCTGTCTGACAACCCACTGCAACTCTGATACACTGCATGGCGCTTTCCACGCCCATGTAGTTGACCATTATAGTTTCCATTCTTAGTTGGTGTCAAAAGGTAAGTCATGGACCTGTCATGACTACTAATCTAGGATATTATTACTTTATCTTAGATGCTTTACTTCTAGCAATGTAGTATTTGTCTAGTTGTAAATTCTAGCTAGTTTTCCAAGTATAACTAGCTGTAGATAGTAGTATATATATAGTTTCTCCATGTAACATAGTAACCATGCTTGTAAGAGTCTTGTAATACTGAGTTGAGAAGTAATATATACAAGTATCTTGAAAACCATTCTTATGTTATTATGCTTTCATTAACTTATTATATTACTTGTGAACTTAGTAGAGATTCTACTTCATCAACCCGAGTAATATTAAGTGAGTTTGAGAGAATATCTTGTGTTGCGAGACAAACACTGATCCTGCAGACGTAGAAGGATGTTAGGGAATCAGGTGAGCTAGCCGGTGTTAAAGTAGACAAGAAGGACAAGGTCATGAAAGGATATGTGGCTACTGTGCTGGCGACGAAGGACTATGTTGGCACCTGTTCGGAGAGTAATAAGTGCAATGTGCACCACCAGACTATGATGTCATGACCTGTGTGTTTCAATTTCAAGAAATTGGAAAGCTTAGAGAAGAGTTTTAAGGTATTTGTGAACCCAGTTGTGCTGATTAACATGGTAAAATCGACAAGAGTTTGACGTTGAAATTATGAGTGCGGAAGCCAGGAGCATTATCGAAACGCATATGCGTGGTTAAATAGGGCTCAAGGTCAAATGGTCAATCAAAAATAAAAAGAATAACGACACAAATCTGGTCTGCAATTAGTGCAAAACCCAGTGCAAGGTAATGTGGCAACCCTGTTCATAGAAAGGCATTCAGGATTGGTTTCAATGATACCCAAAAGGTTATACCCATACTTTAGTGACTTTGACTTTTGTAACTAAATTGGCTTAACCCTAGTCATAAGGATATGTGTTATTAAATGGGCTAATGATAGACTTGTAAAGACTAGGGAAGTAATATGGGACTGTACTATGCTATTAGAGGATCATACATTTAGAATAGACCTTGTACGATTTGGGCACAGAAGTTTTAACATGGTCACGGGGATGGATTGATTGTCAAGGAATAGTGCTGAGATCATCTGCTATGAGAAGATTACTTGCATACCATTGTCAAATGGTGAGACACTTAACACGTGTGGCGAGAGATCAGAAGAGGACAACACGCAGATCTCGAGCATGAAGGTGGAAGGATAAGAGTTAGATGATATACCTGTTGTGTGAAACTTCTAAGAAGTGTTCCTAAAGGATTTGGTATGATTGCCTACTTCACAACAGGTGGACCTTGGATTGACCTGGTACATAAGTACGTGTTCCTAGGGCTTCTTATCGCTTAACACCCATGGAGATGCAAGATCTATCTAATCAACTTTTGGAGTGGTTCGGTAAGGGTTTTATACGACCCATTCACTCACCATGGGGCGCTAGTGCCTTCTGTTAAGAAGAAGGATGGATCGTACAGGAAGTGCATGGACTATCAAAAGCTTAATAAACTAAGGGACAAGAACCATTATGTTTGCCAAGGTAAATGACTTATTCAATCAGCTTCAAGTATCGAAGTACTTTTTGCATATTGATTTCCGTTCGGAAATCATCAACATAGAGTACATGTGGATGACATACCGAGAAAGCATTTAGAACTCGTTACTGGCACATGAGTTCCTAGTTATGAATTTTGGGCTAAAAAAGTCACTTTTGATGTTCATGGACGTGATGAAATAGAGGTGTATGCCATATCTGAATAAAATTGTCATAGTGTTCAATGAGGACATTATGATTTATTTGAGGATAGGGAGGATATGAGAAACATATGGGGATAGTCTTGGAAATGTTCAAAAGGAGAAACTATATGCTAGGTTCTCCAAGTGTGTCATCTATACTGACCATAAGAGTTTTCAACTATTTTTCACCAAAAAAAGAACTGAACATAAGATAGAGATGTGGATTGTTCAGCGACTATGACTGTATAATCTAGTATAACCCAGAAAGGCAAATATGGGTTAGGATGTGTTGAGTTGTAAGGGAGAGAGTCAAACCCTGTGCTTACCTCATTACCACTCAAGTCGAGTAAAATGAGGGGACTGAATATGGAGAATGAGCTTGAGAGGTCTAAACAAATGGTTTGTACAAAAAGACGATAGAAGATTGTACCTTATAAAGTGAATTTAGTTTCATTTATAGGGAATATGTAGACATTAGTGTTGGACGAAACACACAAGTTTAAGTATATTGTTCATTCTGGTTCTAACAAGAGGTGGCATGATCGTAAGGACTTGAATTGGTGGCCTGGAATGAAAGGGGACATAGCGGATTATGTGTGTAAGTGTGGTGAATTGTTCAAATGTTAAAGTGAGGCATCGAAGGCCACCTAGCCTATTATAACAGTTTGAGATTCTGGATCGGAAGTGGAAAAAAACATGATTGTGGACTTCATCACAAAGCTAATAAGAATTAGTAGTGAGCATGATTTTATTTGAGTCATTGTGGATAACATGACCAAATCTTGTCATCTCCTGACTATTCGTGAGGACAACAAGATGGAAAAGTTGGCAAGGATTTATGTTAGGAAGTTGTCGATAGACATGGAGTACCTATGTCGATTATCCCTGTTTGTGCCAGTCGTTTCATGAAATGATTCGACATAGCTCATGGTAGGCATGGGGTACAAGTCTGGACATGAGTGAGACTACACTATCATACTGATGGTAGGAGTGAGAGACTATTCAGACATTGGAGGATAGTTAATGCCTTTTATCATTCACTTGGAGTAGCTAGGAGACTCACCACTATTGGTTGAATTTTCTTAAACAATAGCTGCAATGAGAGTCTTATAGGAGCACCGTTCAAGGCACTAAACGGATGTAAGTGTCGATTGCCGATGTAATGGGCGAGAAGTCATATAAATTTAGATGATTGGACCATAAATCATTCAAGAGATGAATGATTAGGGGTTTTGGATCACATACAGACTAAAGGAAGCTCAAGATCATTAGAAATTTACACTGACAATCAAAGGAACCCTGCTTTAGGATATGTTCTAAGACATTGTTGATTCGATAATTAGATACGGTGGTGACTGGTTACAATATTCAAGGTGTAGTAGCGTTGTGGCTTAGTTTTGGTACAACCTATGTAATAAACACTACTGATACCTTGAATGTGAAATCAGGAAATCCGGACTGGAACTCTAACTTTTGGTAATGGACAACAGTCATACTCTGAAGATATCAGTAAATAGGTTGTAAAACTAAAAAGCCATCTCAAAAGACTTTGTTTTTAGGGGCAGTATACGAGGTTGTGTGCCTTGGAAAGGCATTGTTTGTCTGGTCAAGGAGCATATTGTCACCTAGATTTGCAAGTTATAGTTAAGACTACAGAAATTTTGGTTCTATGATTTATTGGATGGAATTCCATCATGAACTGAATAAGGTGCATGTCTCACTCCATATGCCGAAGCTCAGTAGTTTCATGTGGATGAGATCTTATACATGTTGGGTCGAAGAAATTTGAGTGGACGGTAAATTTTAATTTGCCTATGTACTAGTAAAGATTAAGGATAAAGAAATCAAAAACTCTGAAAAGTAGAAACTCCTTATCGTATAGACTACATGGACTTAAAGCGAGAACCAAAATTTTATCTGTGCGTGGGAAGATCAATTGAGGACTAATTACTTTCACCTATTCACGGAAGGCGGTGCAGTTGATAACTCGAATGAATTGGGGGGTGAAATTCTCGCAATGGGAGGATACTGTGACATCCGTCACCAAAATAGGTGTATAACCAGGGACTTTGACCATTGACTTGACTTTGACTTTGATTTTGTCATATTTGGGCTTGGTCTTGATTGATTGTTCATTACAATGTTGATCTAAAATTTAGCTTTTGGGCCTATGTCATAGTGTTGGGCCTAGGGTTATTGCCAATAAGATGACCATTGGGTTTGCCATCGTAGAATGTCCTGTGCATTGAACCTAATCAAAGATTTTCTAAAAGGTGAAATGCAAAAAATTACGTTAAAAACCCAACTAATTAGACATTCATGGACTTGCCTAAAGTCTATTAAATAAACTTAAATTAGTTCAAAA